>MKEJ01053236.1:0-10038 GCA_001753735.1 Embelia ribes | reverse complement strand
TTATTTGCAAAAGATCATAATATGTTATAAGAGTGGTATTGCAATTTGTTGAATTTATGTCTCTGTAACAAAATTTATTTTTTTTATTATAAATATTTTTAGTGTTTTGATTTTTAAATTTTCAAAGTTGGAATACAATAATTATTTTCATGAATTATAATAACATTTATCTATCATTTAGAGGAAAATTGAAATTTTCATTTGAATTATGATAGCAAATAATTAAACTAAAATCCGATTTTTTTTTTTTAACGAAATTATGAGAAAAGTAAACCAATACTAAGTTTCAATAACAAATATTACTATCGGGGTTTAACTAAGTGAATACAATAATAATTTTCATTATACGTGAAAAAATAATATTTTTTTTTTGAAAATGAAACTTTTTGAAAAATGCTACGTGCAACGCACGTGATATTCAACTAGTAGAGAAAGATATACGAGGAGGGGATTTAGTTTACCAATAGGTGAGTTTCCCGAAAATCTATAGATAAATATTCTTCTTATTTCGTTCACAAATTAATACACATTTTTTTAATTTTAAAATATAATAATTTGATATTTTAATATAACAACAAAGTTAAATTAACTTTCATTTTATATTCAAAAATGTAAATTTAATATTTTTGTTATATTAAATATTAAATTATTTTACTTTTAAATTTTGTAAAAAAATATATATTTTGCAATAATTTTTGGATTTTTTAAATTGATTTAGGTAGGCATCTTATTAATTTATGTGTCTAATGCGTTATTGAAATAATCACCAAAAACATGGAAATAAAATCTTGGCAGAAGTCTCCAAATGGAATCTCCTCATCTTCACCATCAACCTCTATAATTTGAATTTATCTTTATTCGAAAATAAAATTAGGGTTTGACTTATCTTAATTCAAAAAATAAAAAAACCCATCTTAAACAGAAATATTAAACAAGTTTTACTTTTTTATTTTTTACTCTTTTGATAAATACTATTAATATTTCAAATGGATTGAATTAAATCATTTCCTAGAAACTAGGTATGACTATGTGGTATAATTGTTCTTATGTCACTTTATTTTATAATCATGTTTTAAAGAATTGTCGTACCCAATGTTGCATAATTACAAAATAATTCTCCAACTATGCAGAAGCGTGTTTACTCATGCTTTTAAATTCTAATATCTGAATTTTTCCTACAACATAATGAAAGTGTCACATTTCTAAATCTCCAATAATTTATAGGATTTGGTGACTTTTAGCTAAAAAATAATACAATCACTCAGCCCAATATCAAGCCTGAAATTATTGGGCCAATGGAAAGCCTGAACTAATACAAGTTTACAAATTGTGATGGGGTTTATTATAGAAACTACAAGAATTATTGTGCATTGCATATGCTGTTTTTTTTCGATATAATCAAAATCTAGTTATTTTTTTTGTCCTTGTGAATAAAATAAAGATACACTTGTTTTTTATGTCTTAAGTTATAATTATCATTGCGGTTATAATAAAAATGTAATGATTGTTTCCATTATTCTATTATTATTATGTAAGATCATTTTGTACATTTCAAAACTATGAATATATAATAAACAAGTGTCATAGTTTAAGGACCGAATTTTTAAATATTCAATGCTTAATTTATGAAGTACATATTCATTTTATTATGTGTAGTGTTGTGACATTTTAATAAAAATAGTATTATTTATACAAATATATCAATGACTTATTTTTAATTCATGCGTAATTAAAATGATATATATATATATATATATATATATATATATATTTTTGAATGGTAATTAAAGTGATATTTATGCTACTGTTACAAACGTAAAACAATATGACCGTGATTTTACAATTCTCATCAATCTGACAATTGATACCATTTCAATTCATTTTAATATAAATAGTATAATTTATAAAAATATATAAATAATTTCTTTTAATTTAAATTTTCATTCACGTGTAATTAAAGTAAACATGTGTGTTACCGGTACAACATAAAGCCATATTAATTTGTTATTAAAATTCTCATAATTTAATGATAATTTATCTATTAATTTATTAAAAAACTACGCAGAGGTTCTACTTTTAGTTTATTGTATATAACAAGTTACTTAAAAAATACAATCATAATTAATTATAAAAATGGAATGAAGAAAAAAAATTTGCATCACATGTTCCTTTTCAATCTGGGAGATAGTTGTGATAGTGTATCTCCAAATTTTATAGTTTTTTGTGCTAAATTTATAGCAATCTCATACCCATGATTAATACTTCTTTTTCTCAAGCATAAAGTACAAATTTACAAATAAAATAAAGCCCCTTTTAATTTTAAAAAGATTAAAAAAAATTACAAAATATAATTGTACGAACATATGTAAAAAACATTTATATGACTTACATTAGGCCACATATCTTTATTTTAAAAAATAATTTGGATTTTGAAGACAATTTTTTAAGTGGGATAAGATATTTAGTGCCTTAATAACGTTCAATTTAACAAATTATTTTTTTTCCTGATTTTTAAGTGGATGAATAATTAATGTAATTTTATTGCTCACGAAAAGGTAGATTTTGAAAAAAAATGGATAAAATCTTCTATTACTCTCTCTAATATATAATATATATATGTATCATAATATAATTTTATCAAATGTAAGCACCTTTTCAAAATAAAGCTTATTAAAAATAAATTACTTTATTTGTAAATATTATAACAAAATTTATATAAACTTCATTTTATTGGAAACATATAAAATATAGACCAAAATCAACTCTATGCATGAGAAACAAAATGATAAATATTCAATTAAAAAGATAAAAAATTGTTTGTTAGAGAATTATGTATAAGTTATTCCTTCAACTATTTTTGTTCTATTTTTTACAAGTGTCAGCATAATTAATTGACATGTGTCCCATGACTTTAAGGTTTTTAGATAATGAACTTATCATAGAATTCCATCGATCTAAACTTCTTGGAAAAATTAAATTTATTAAAAATATTACAATAACAGAATTGCTCTAAATATTATTAAATATAAACAGATTAAGAATAAATTAAAATTAAAAGTAATTAATTTTTAGTTTCGTATTCCTAAAAATAAATGAATTTATTTATCCCGCGTATTGAAAATATTTTATTAAACTTCTTCGCCCCATACTCTGAACAATGCCACTATGCTACAAACCAAATAAGACAAATGTAAAACTAAAATTTAAAAATGAAACGCTCTTCATATCATCTATGCAACGCACGAGTTACAAACTTGTAATAACATAACAAATAATAAACATATAAATTTTTTCAATTAAGAAAAATTCTAGATGTATTAAATTTAATCAACTTTTCTCTTATTGCTATTATAAAAAGATGAGCATAACTCTATCTAACAATCTGAATTTGATATTGAAATTGGTTCAAGTAATCTATTATAGGGTAGTTTTAAGCAACTATTCACATGGTTTTTTAAGTTAGATTTTTAGTAATGCTTATAATAATTGTTACTTAGTTAAACTTAAAGGTGAAAATTACAGGGGTGGGAGAATTTGGAAAGTTTTTCAATTAAAAATAAGTTAACTTTGAGAACGAAATTTAACTTTTATCTTTTGTTTTTACGATTGCAAACTCACAGTCATAAATGATGGAAATATATGAAGTGACCTATACATTATTTATTTTGGTGCAAGTCTTTTATGATATTCAATATTGATATTTTCTCTTATTTTAAGTATTGTTGGATTTTAAATATGAGCAAAAACAATTCAGGGTACTAAATATGTTACTTTTCTTAAACTTTAGTGGCCAAGTTTGTCTATTTTCCAAACTGTGAGACTATTACTATTGTAAGTGAAACTTCAAGGACCAAAAAGAATTAATGTTGAAACTATGGGATCAGTGGTTTATTTATCCATAACGATTATTTAACTTTTAAAATAGAATATTAGATAAGTAATGATATGTATGTTTTGTTAAATATATTATTAACCTTCTTTGTTCTAATTTATTAACTAAAATAGTTGTAATTTTGTAATATTGCGAGGGATTTTTTCATCATGTTAAATAAAGGAAATCTTAGAGGGCCTTATACTTTTATAATAGAGTTAGATATGTCTTTTTCAACTACGTTTCTTAGTTTACTTTAGAGTGTTACATCAACTTGTCAAGGCTTAAAAAATGAAAATGAAGTTGAAGGGTGGAACTAAGGTTAGATTAGCCAACAGAGAGTTTATGCTTGTCAACAGTTTACATCCAGTTGATTATTTGTTATTGCGGGACTTCAATCCTTTGTGTGATTTGAATTTCAATATGCATACGTTTTTGTGTTTTACCTGTCAAATTTTCTTTCTTATTGCTTCTTGTTTTAACTGTCCGTGAATATTTGTGATTTGTTTCTTATGTGCACAGATACATGCTTGATCTATGAAAATCAATCAGCGATGACGAGAGAAGCTACCAAGTGGCACGAGGAGAGAGATATTTGGTGGCAGGTCAGTAGAGAAGTTGCCTGGACACTCTATTCTATGTTACATCTTGATAATCTGTGATAAAGGTTCTCTTCTTCCAGGAGACCCTTCTCAGATCTTAACATTTGTTTTTGTTAATGTTTCTTTTGGGCCCAACTGAAATGAGATTCCAAGGAAGTAATGAAATGACAAGTGACCATTTGTTCAGCCAATCGCAGTTTTCCATTCCTTTTAAGGGTCTAGTACATCAGTGAACCTGTAGTTTTCTCTAAAATTCTGCATTTTCGTTTTCATTTCACTTTTCAAGCCCATTTGTGCTTGTTAGTACTCATTCAACAGATGATGTTGGATGAATGTGCCAGTGTTGATAAAGGCGCTCTAGGCACTTGGCTAAGCGCTCAGACGAGGCGAGATTAAGACGCCTCATGATTCAAGACCAGCCTGGTCACTATGGTGCTGCCTCGGCTAGCGCCTTAGGTGAGGCCCTATGGCGGGCCACATCATGCTATACTTCTATTTTTTTTGTTGTATTCGTCCATTTTAAAGATAAATAATGTCTTCAAAATCACCCATAATCATTTATCAATTGAAGTACCACT
The DNA here is from genome assembly GCA_001753735.1 of Embelia ribes. Lineage (NCBI taxonomy): Eukaryota > Viridiplantae > Streptophyta > Magnoliopsida > Ericales > Primulaceae > Embelia > Embelia ribes. The sequence continues at coordinate 4,987 of MKEJ01053236.1, read as the reverse complement.
AGTATAGAAAGGCCACATATGATAAATCAACATGTTGTACCACCAATTACCCGTACCCATAGCAATAACATTATCTATCCTTCCTCTAAAGCATGGAGGCCATTGCACCCTCTATTGTTTACATTCCTTAAATACCCCCATCAAAATAATCAATTACTTGCTACTTCTTATAATATAAGAGTAAAAGAACTTCCTGCCACACTTTAATTCCCAAATAAATGTTAATCCATCAAAATTTGTAGTTTTTTAATTTCTTTTGGTCAAGGAAAATGACAGCACGACAAATATAAAAATTAAAATCAAAATCTTCTCCCTGTGTAACATTCGTTGAGTGAGGCTAACAATTGTCAGTCTGTGTTCTTCTTTCTTTCTTCCTTCCTTTCTTTCTTCCTTTCTTTCTTCTTCTATCATTTTTTCTTTTCGATACATTATAGGGTATTCATCGAATTCTTTGCAGGATGCAGTTCCTAAATACCCCGTAACATGTGATGTTGAGTGGGTTGATGCAGAGGATCCACTGTTTCTGCTATATACCAGTGGCAGCACTGGGAAACCTAAGGTACTTAATTCTAATAAACTCACTTTTAGGTAGCTTCTGGGATTCTGTCATTCTAATTTCATTGTTTTTATATCAACCTAAAAGGGTGTCCTGCATACAACGGGAGGCTACATGGTATATACAGCAACAACATTTAAATATGCATTTGACTACAAGCCGTCAGACATATACTGGTACTCCTGAAAATTAACACATAGGACCAGCATTGATGAGTTTCATAGTGAAGCTTAAGGTAGAAATTCATGAAATTTGTCTTCTTAGACGGTTTTTTTTTTTTTTTTCTTGTAGGTGTACAGCAGACTGTGGTTGGATTACGGGGCACAGCTATGTCACTTATGGGCCTCTTCTTAATGGAGCATCCGTACTAGTATTTGAAGGGGTAACTAACTGAAATTTTTTCTAATATATTGGTCTTCGTAGCAGTCATATTTAACTGAAAGAATGTGCCTAGGTCAGTGAAAGATAACTGATTTTAAACTACAAAAAGTGATAGATATATGCATTATGGATGGCCATCATTAGGACTCAGGAAACTTAAATAAAACCTGGTGTGAAGGTCTAAACGTAAAATGTGAACCTTGGATAAGACTTGAAGTTGTAGCAAAGATGCCTGCAATTTCAGTATCCCACATGCTGTGGGACTAAAAAAAGAATTTCAATGTTTGATGGGTGAAGAAAACTAGGAACTATTGTATCTAAATTTGTTCATAAAGTTATGTTATATACATTTCAATTGTTGTGCGTATAATGGCTAGTGCAACCTTGGCCTCCAATTTACTTTCTAAAGCTGTTTTCTTTCTATGGTTTAACTTTGTCATCCTTCAACTTGGCCTTTCATGTCAAAGATCTAGACTTAAAAATTGGTCAGTAACCTTGAAGCGTGAGTACTTCAAATTGGTAATGCTAGTTCTGTTCTACCTGTTCTTTGGCATTTCAACTGTTTAACTACAGCCAAGGTCTAGTTTATTAAGGATCTGGCTAGAAAATCAGGGCCTTTGAATTTGTGGAGTTCTATGGAAATTTCAAAGTTTAACCTTCACTTTACTACACAATTTACCCAACTTTTTTTAATAATTGGATTATCGCTTTGCTGAAACTCGCTTTGATGTCAAATATGTTCATGTTACAGTTTGTTGGAATTGCTCATTGTACTTATCTGCTTCTGTAGCTTTCAAACAATTTATGTATCAAGTAAATATTATGGTCATTTAAAACTCTTCAACTGATTTTACATCCTATTGACTTTTTCTTTGTGATCCTTGCAGGCTCCAAACTATCCTGATTCAGGACGCTGTTGGGATATTGTTGATAAATACAAGGTCACAACATTTTACACTGCCCCTACACTGATTCGATCTCTGATGCGAGAAGGAGATGAGGCAAGACATTTCTCTAATCTTATATTGCAGAGATATAGTTGAATTGTGTTGAAGCATTAGCTAGGTCAGATGACATTTGCTGTGTAAATAGACTAAGTTAAAGTATTTTTTTATTTAAAAAAAGTGAAGAAAATTCACAAGCCGTAATCTTCTCTTTATTTCAATACAACTATTCTTATTTTGTAACATGATAGAAAGCCTATAAAGCATAGACACTCCGAATTGGATGCCGTAGCCGTGGACACTCTGGGGACACAGATATGCATTGGACACAGCCAGATACATGTTAGACACGCCATCTGAAATTAAAAATCTTAATTTAATTGCCCGACACTTCTCAGACACGGCGTGGACATGTTGGGGACACGGCTGTGGTAAAAATGTAGTTATTGGACATGCCTTAGACACGGAAGGGTCAAAGTGCAATTAATTCTTCATTTTTTGGGGGCAATTTGTAACAATTGAAAAAATAAGGGGTTGACTGAAAAATTAAAAGAGATAAACCCTATCTCTTAAAATTGAAAACAGAAGAGCAGCGATCTCGATCTCGATCTCGATCTCTCTATTAATCTCCTCTTTCTCTCTCCTGGGTTATTGATTATTCTCTATCGGCATCAATTGTTCTCTCTCTCATCAATTCCTCTGTCCCAAGGAGAACAAAGTATGCTCTCTCCCCTTTTGCAATTTCTCTCTCCAAATTTTTCATTTTAAATTAGGATAATCTAATTATTTCTCAAAATTTTTATATAAGATTATGACATTTGAGGAGATTCTTTTAGTAGATTGTTGTTAAGATTTTTTTAGCAGATTAGGATAATTTTTCTTAAATTATTGTTGAGATTTTGTTAGCAAATTAGCAGTTTAAGATTTTTTTAGCAGACTAGAATAATCTTATTTTTAACTGGGGAGATAATTTTTATATTATATTATTGTTCGGATTAGCAGTTTAAGATTTTTTTAGCAAATTGGAATAATCTCATATTGTAATAGTTTTTTGTATGCAACAACTAATAAATAATTTTACTAACTTACAAATATTAAAAAAAAAATACCAAATCCTCGCCATGTCCATGTGCTGAATTTTTGAAAATTGCCGAATCCGTGTACGCACCTGTGTCCGTATCATTGCTTCTTAGTTGAAAACAATGGAGAAGGAAAACTTATATAGAGGTAGAAAGGGATAGAGAAAATGATGTAGCAGAAGATGAAAAGCATAGAAGAAAGTAACTAGATTAACAACTTTTCTTCTAGTGCATTGGCAAGTTGTTTTAGTTGCTGAAAGAGAGAATGGAGATGAGGAGAGAGAAACGAAGGGGGGATAGGGGGATATCCATGCAGTTAGGTCGTAGCAACTGCAGACCAGTGTAGAGCAATAGGTTAATAGTACTCTACTATCTTTCCCTTCGCTATTAATACAATCCAAGGGAAACATAAGTTGAAATAATACATTGACCATGTTTATTTTAAATATCTGAAAGAATTGACTGGGCTTCATTTTGTTGGTTCTCTATATACATAATTGGACTGTTGCAGTGTTCAAATAAAATTAAAGGATTAGCAAGACTGTTTCAGAAGTAAATGGATTTGCAAGGTTTTATTTTGAAGTTACTTTTACTGATTTGAAGTGCTTGGTATCGCGCAGTTTGTCACCCGCTCTTCTCGCAAATCTTTACGAGTCCTTGGTAGTGTGGGAGAGCCTATAAATCCTAGTGCATGGAGGTTGAAATTACTACTCTTGCCTGTTAGCAGATGCTTTTGAAGTTAGAAAATAAATAAGCACATCTTTTGCCATTTTTGACAGGTGGTTCTTCAATGTGGTTGGAGATTCAAGATGCCCCATCTCTGATACATGGTGGCAAACGGAAACTGGTGGCTTTATGGTACAACTTTTTTCTGCCATCTGTCAGCTCTGAAACAATAGAGACTATAGGTTGTTCTAAACATAGGTGGCAATAGGGTTAGTTTCAGGACTGATTTTTCATTTCCTGAGACTGATAAACTTTTATTTGTTGTTTCTGTATCCACTCGGCCACTCCTATGCTATTTTAAGACATAATAGAGTGGGTAAAATAGCAGTTAGATCTGAACTTTATCACTTACTGAAATGAACAAATAATTGCGGAAGATTATAAAGTTCAAAACTCTTCCCCACTCCCAGTTGTGAGATAAAGTTTTGTAGTGAATTGTATATTCACATATGTGAGGATGACTTGAAAGAACAATCATATGGACATATTATTATGCAGATTACTCCTTTACCTGGTGCTTGGCCACAAAAGCCTGGTTCTGCTACTTTTCCTTTCTTTGGAGTTCAGGTGATTTTACATTTCAATAATTGTTCAGATTATTTTCTCCTGTTGTACTCCTGCTTTCCAATTCTTATCCACATGTTCTGTTGAATCTGAGTTCAGCCTGTGATAGTTGATGAGAAAGGCAATGAGATTGAAGGTGAATGCAGTGGATATTTATGTGTGAAAAGCTCATGGCCTGGTGCTTTCCGTACTCTTTACGGGGATCATGACAGATATGAAACTACATACTTTAAGCCATTCCCTGGTTATTATTTCAGTGGGGACGGCTGCAGCAGGTAGTGCCTTTTTCTCCTTTTTCCGCAGTTTTATGAACTGAAAAACTTATTATGATATAATAGATTGTTCTATCTTGGAGAAACAAATATGGAAGTTAGATGTCGATACCTTAATTTACTAGTGCATATTTATTTAGGTATTGATACTTAATTTACTAGTGCACATTCAAAAGTTACTAGTGGATGCTACAAATTTCATTTTGTTATAAATTCTGATTTTTTTATGTTACTTGAGGGAGTTAAAGCGCTTGATAGAGGGATAGGTGGAATTCTATCCCCTCTTAAAAAACTTAAAGTAGGTTGCCTCCCACTTTATCCTGTGTTCTCTCTTTTTCTCCTTTGCATCTCACCAATTCTATTAAATGTGGACAAAACACAAGTCAGTCGATGTCCTAGCTAATTCTTTAATTCTTCATTCTTGTTGCACCTTTAGTGGTGACTGTTACCTAAAAGCTATACAGT
>MKEJ01053233.1:0-12600 GCA_001753735.1 Embelia ribes | reverse complement strand
TTACTATCTTATTCTCCTTTTTCATTTTATTTCCTTCTACAAAATTGTTGCTACTATTTTGGCTTTGCAAGATTTGCTTATTCCGGGAAGAGAAGATGTCCGGGAGAAAAACTAATTGTGGATTCAGTTTTCTTGTCTCGTCCTCGTCATTTTGACGACTCGTGTTCGGGTAGTAACTTTCGGATCTTTTTTTAGTTTTTCCAAGCAATCATTTGGTTGTCGGATTAGGTACGTTCCAGAATTTGAGCCCTATATTATTGAATTAATAAAGCAAATATTAGTTTTGAGATTTTTAGAAATTGTTGAAAACTTATATACATTCGAAGTTAATTCTGTCTTTCTACCATTCTGTTACGATTTGAGCACTTCGGGTTCTGTTTTCATACCCCTACAAGTCTAATTAGAATTGCTCAAAATATGAAAATTGTAAATAAATGACATACCTTTCTAAATATAAATTTTGGGCTCAAATAAATTTATAGTTTGAAAAATATTGTCAAAATACCGAGCTGTTATCAGTCTGATATTCTGTTACGACTTGAGTATTTTGGGCTCTAATTTGACCTATTTACGATTCAAATTAAATCATACTCAAAACATGAAAGTTGTAAATAAATAAAATATATTTCTAAGTATAAATTTTTGTCTCAAATAGACTTACAGTTTATGAGATATGGTCCAAATACCTAACTGTTGGTTTGGATATAACACTGAAGATGCTAAAATGATAAAATTTGATTAATAATCATTTTAGGGACTATGAGTTGAGTCCTAGATGATGTAATAGACATTAAAACAGTATAAGAAAGGTATAGGTAACTGAATCATAAAATTTATAATCTAAGATTACGAGAATATGTAACTTAATTATCAAAATCAATGATGTCAGATTACAACAAATTTGGTATAATTAGGACTCTGAAAGCTATATATCAAGAGTATATATAGGCCTTGGAAGCTATATATCCAATGTATATTTTAGACTTTGGAAGCTATATATCCAAATTATCTTTTAGGTCTTGAAAGCTATATATCAAAGATTTGAAGTGATGCACTTAGATGATGGCCTCAGTAGCTATATGACTGAGTGTGACCCGGTCCTGCGAGAATCCTTCTATTTCCAGTGACTTTACGTGTAAAGATTGTTAGTATTGTATTTATTATCCTGGCACTTCATGTATACCATAAAATATTTATACATACGAAAGTTGGACGAGATGAGATAATAGTTTAATAATTTCCTCTTGTAGTATTGGAAGAGTAAGATTTACTTTTATACTTTGATTTTTGTATATATATATTTGTTATTTTTTTAATAGAATGGAAATCATTCCGACCATACCTGCTTGATTTTTCTACTATATTTTGCATGAAAATATCAAGCAGAATTGGGAACTGTTAATCATGGAATTTGAGATAAGACATGTCGAAATTCACTCAAGAATGTATTATTGATTTCAGACCTTTCTATATTTTATTCAGACTATTTATCATTTTCAGCATTGTGTATTGTACGGCCATAAAATATGTTAATAAGGCCTATTTGAGATTTCTTTGTATTTGGATATTTGTACCATGTATCCAGCAGTTCGGTTGATTGAATATTCATGTTATTTCGTATAGTAACGTACTCAAAATTGCTATAAAATCCGGGGCGTTACATTTTGAATCAATAATATTTATGCAATTTTATTATATAAAAACTAAAACAATACAGAATATATTTCTTACCCAAAAATCTTTTATCTATTAAATCTATTAACAGAGACATAAGTTTTTATTGAACATAACATTGATCCGTGCTGCATTTCCTGCACATTAACCTCACCACGCCCAAATATTTGTAGCACCATCGTGTGTGTGTGTGTGTTTGCGCTTCTTGTTGGCAATGTCTGAAACATATAATGATTATATGTAGAAAAAATCCGTAGGCGTGTATGGAAATAAATTGTGTACTTAAATCTTTAAAGAATTTGAGACACAACTCAAGCATAAAATTCATTTCGAAGTGGATCAACATTAAGCTCAATACTATTAAAAAACAATACAATAAAATAAAATAAAATAAAATATGTTTTATAGTTTATATAGTTGCCTCCATTTAGCACTACATGCGCCTGCTCATGGCTATTTGGATAATGAATTTAGTATTAATCTCTTGTAACTTTTGTCTTTTAATGGACAACATTATATATTTGGCATTTGACTCTCCTTACATTAATGTTTATGTTTAATGGGAATAAAAATCATTAATATCTTATATCTTAGATCAAAGAATTTTATAGTAAATGGTTTCTTCTTACTATCGGATTATTAAAATTCTGCCGGCTTTGTCAATTAGAATGAGACAAAGAACCAAAGTTTAACCAATCAGAGTGGTAGATATAATAAATGGATTTTCTCTCAATACAAGAAGCTTTTTTCTTGTAATATATATTATTATTTTTAATGAAATTACTAGATTTTGAGGATAAAAATTAGTGTAAACTAAGAATAATTTATTGCGACTAACATTAAATAAAAAAAAATAAAAATACTAGTAGTAAGTTTTGTTAGTTAATACCAAATAATATGAACATTTTAACTATGTTTAATATACATAAATTACATAGATAAAGTTCTTGATCCGATTAAAAAAAATACGGTTAGAAAACATACCTTAGCATGAGGAAGAATAACCCGAATGCATTAATCTTTGCTCACCGCAATGCCGAAAACAAGTATATGATATTACACAATTTGTTAGAGAAATGAGTTTCTTATTTTTGCACTCTTTCTACACTTAAATATTTTTTATGTGCTACCCAAACTGGAGCTTGTGTACTTTATATAGGGAGGGGGAGGATTCAAGCCTCATAAAAATTTTTAATCTCTATCGTTCACCAAAATAGAGCTATAATCTACAATATCCATTTAGTAGAAGATATAAAACTTGTAACTCATAATTTATGGCAATTAAGCTCAATTTAACATCCCATAACACAAATACTTGTAATCTTTGAATTATTGATGGACCACTAAAAGTGGTGATTAATATTGTATAACACATGCAACAAATATCTTGAATTGCAAGAGTCATAACATAAATTTATGATCCATACAACTCATGCAATTGACTATACAAGAGTTACCTAAAAATATACAAGTATAAATCAAATAATTTGTACCTTTATTCAAATTTGAAAACTTACTTTTTGAATACATCATTAAAACTGTATGCCAATTAGGGATGACAATTAAACCAATTCAATTCACAATAAGTAATTCAAACACAAACCAAACTAAAATTCCTCTCAACTCAAATTAAACTCAACCCATAATATTTTTAACCTAAACCTAACCTAACTCGTGACCAAATGAATCAAAATTTGACCCAACGCAATCCAATTCAACAAATAAATTTTTGTTTTGAATATTTTAAATTTTTTATGAATAAATAAATATTATTTTTCTCCAAAATATTTTTTAAAATTATTTTTTAATAAAAATAAATTTTTTTCACAAAATATAATAAAGATATATTTTTTAAAAAAATAATTTGAATAAAATGTCCATCCTTGATAGAATCTCGACCTTTCCATCCACGCCAACCTGTATAAAATTTTATGAAATGGAATGATTATCCCGTTTGCTTAAATATTCAATTTTTTATTTTTTAAAAACAAAACTTCTATCCCGTTTGCTTAAATGTTCAGTTTTTGATTTTTTAAAGTTGGTTTTTAAAAAAATTTCATAACTGAATTTTCGTTTTTGTGAAAACTTGTTTGGTGTTCATTTTTGCTAAATAAATAATAGAATATATATTTTAGATAGTGTGCGTGTGTATATTATTTTAGTAAATAAAATAAAAAAAGATAAAATCGTCTTAAAATAAAATAAAATAAAAAGTAACAAAATAGAGAGAGATAGAGTAAGATTGGAAGAGAGACAATGAATGGGCCACAAAGGCCGAAAAATGATCAATAAATAATGTAAGTTTGTAACTTTTGTGGGACCAACAATTAACTTTAATGATTGCCGTGTAAAAAACTTGAAAAACCAGGGGACACAAAATTCAACTTTTACAATCTGAGAATGAAAATGATTAACCAAACCGGTTTTGTTAACCTATTTGGATAAAGTTTTTGATTTCTAATTTCCTGCAATTAAAATTATATATCAATTTAAATTTTTTTTATCCAATTTTTTTACTTGTTGATATGATAAGAAATTTTTTTGAATGTGATTGATTTTTATTTATATTACATTAATGACTTAAATTAATTTTCCTTTACAATATTAGTGGACAAAAAAATCAAATAAAAATTTTAGATATATATACCATTACATTCCCTAAAATTTTATTTCTGTCGAGCTGCACAACTTGTAGAAGTTCCAATTTCTAATTTTGTCAATTTTTAAGTGGGGTGAGAAATAAGAACACGAGTCACCTTCTTACTCACTCCTTTCGGATTATTATAATTCTATGGCTACACCTGATCTAATATTCTGCAAATAATATTGATGTTGTTTGAAAAATATTGTTATTTTATTAGTATTATATCCTTCTCCTTAGAATTTGGGTAAATTATACTTTGCTTCCACAAGGTTTCTAATAATTTTAGAAACCCCTTGAGATTTTTGAAATCACACTATGCCTCAAAATTTATGGGACAAAGTAAAAGTAAAATTATTTATAATAAATAATTCAAATATTTAATAAAATATCCCTTAAATAGTATCTTTTGTATAGTTTTTTGTTAAAAAAATTCTTATTTACTAATATAATGCACTTTTGTTAAAGTGATGATCTTTCATTTAATATTACCTAATATAAAGTTCTAAATTACATGATTTTACCGGTTATCTAAAGAAAAACATGTTGATAAGTAAAAAATAATAATAATAAATAAGTAACAACTTGATACTTTCTGAACGTAAGAACACCCCATTATTGTTTTATATTATTTGATTTTGAGTATTTGATTTTGTGGATGGTAGATGTATCAAATTACTCAAATTCGAAATTCAACTAACTAATTTATTTTTACATTTATTTTAGAACTTATTCAATGATTTAGAATTTAGTAAAAAAATAATAATTTGTTTAAAATTTTAAAATATGCTATCGATATGTAATTTTAATTATGTTATTACCTATTTGAGTGTACAAACATATATATACAAAAAAAATACTAAAAAAATATGTTTTGCATTGAAATAAGAAATAAGTTGAGCTGATTTAGGTAATGATTTAATTTATTTTGATTTTGAGTTGATTTGAAAATATTTTTGGGTTCGGGTTCGACTTAGTTTGATTTGAAAGCTATTTTAATTTGTATTTAGATTGGATTTTTTATTTATTAATTTGCTTTGATGCGGATTCAAGCAATTGCTATTCCTATTTACATGATTCATTTTGTCCGGAAGTTGTCAGGACATGATGCCTTGCAATATAAACAGTTAATATGTTTTCTTGAATAATTTATGTTTGTTGCACGAGGGAGAAGAGTATTTTACACTGTACACGGGCAACCGACTATTTTTTTTGCTATAAAAATAAAAAATTTTGGGAATAGTTTTATAATTTTATTTGAAAAATTCTATTCTAATGACCAAAAAACTCTCACTCACATTTCTTAGGGATGTAATTGGTTTGGATTGTTGTATTTAACCTACAATAAAACCAAATCAAATGCATTTGATTTGATTTGATTTGGTTTGGATTGAGTTGAAAATAAATATATGTTTGTTTGGGTTGAATTATAAATCCACTAATTGGGTTGTAGGTAGGCTTGGGTTAGATTGGTTTTGGGTTAAATGGCTATATGTTTAGATTGGATTGAGTAGAGTGGATTTAAAAGGATAATATTTTTTTTCAAATTCTTTTCAGAAAATATAAATTTAAAAATATTTAATCGTTTAAATATTTTTTATCTATTCTCACATGTTTTTTTGTGCATTGCCAGAACAAAGATTATAATTTTTTTTCCAATACAAAGGTGGAAACTTTTTAAATTAGTCTTTATTTATAGAAAAACTTGTGAAGATATTTTTTTCAAAAACAATTCTACCAAAACACAAAATAGTTACCATATCAAAGGAATTCTTTTATTTTATATATTTATGTTTAGATATTAAAAATAATTTTCTCGGATTAGTTAAATACCAAAAAATAGTTATTAGTATGAAATGTATACAACTATAATTCTATTTTATTATATTACTAGTAAACAAGATAAGAAAAATGCGGAAGTAAACTTTCTAATAGTTTTCTTTTATCATATATATAGATATATTGATCTGCACGAGATAGTAAAATAGTAATTATGTTATTTTTTTTGTTCAACGAAACTTAATCTTAAATTATACATGATCAAAAAGTTAGGTTGTTGTAAGTTTATTATTTATATTTTTACAATATATAGTTTTTCAAGCTAAAGCGTGAAAATTATTGTTAAATGTAAGAATCACCGTTGAAAATATCCCCAAAAAATGCATTGATTAAAAAAGATATAAAAAATGTTATTTTTACAACAAAATAAAACAATTATATAAAAAATAATGTGACATATTACAGAGTAATATATGAAATTGGGAGAAATGAATTGAAAATAAGAGAGAGGGTGGGTTACTTGGGTTGGATTGGTTTTGGTCAAGTTTTGAGCTATTTTGATTGTAAGTTGGTTTAGGTTCGACTTGGAAATATTGTGAACTAAGTTTAGTTTGGTTTGAAAAATTTTTGGATTTGGATTGAATTTGACTGATCTGATTGATTTGAATTGTCACAATGATCATTCCTCCTAACCCTTCTTTTACATTTACAAGAAATGTTAAACATTCTTCACCCGTTGCAAGATAACATTATAGGGAGTTGGGTATATGATCCTACTCCAAATAGTGCAAGGATAAATGATGGGTTTTTAGTTACAAAAATAAAATTTTATAATAAAAAATTTTGAATATTTTTGTAATTTCATTTGTAAAATTTTATTTTTATATATAAGAAATCATTTCTCACCCTTATACTATTTGGAGTAATGTCAGATACTCATTTCCCAAGTTACCGATTCATGAAGCGAGAGTGGAAATATGAAAATATCGTGTCTGTAATTTAAAAAATAGTAAACACAAAAACAGAAACAAAAAATGAGCGGGAATTGAATAATAAAAGTGTCCTCTGTACATACTATCCCCAACTTTCTATTATTTGTTTTCTTACAAAATTTAGGTACTGTCGGACATAGTTTGCAAATAGAGCCAGACTATGATCTGTATACCCCCTCCTATATTTTGAGGAAAGCGGGCGTGTGCTCTTTCTAATAAAAAAACAAGAATTTATTATTTCGCTCTATTTATTTTTTCAAAAATGTATTAGTTTCTTTTATTTGTGTTAGGTGCAATACACATTAAACCCAATCTCCGAAAACAAAGTCAATTTATTATCGATAAAAATATTTTTATACTAACAATTCTTGATAAATGACATCAAATTTGTAGTAGTGCACATGTATCTAAAATCTACAAACAGTGAATTATTAATCATTAATACCTGCCACTTCCAAAATATGCTTACACATTGCTATTTTTGTATCGTATAAATAGTGTAATAAATAGGCTTCTAAAAAGCAATACTGTTAGTGCCATTTTCGGGGAAGTCCTCTCCAAGCAAGAATTTTTTTTATGTACTTTACAGAAATTACTGTATTTTGAGGATAAATTACTGCAATCAAATGATAATTTATTACAAGTATTTTTAGTTTAATTTTTATTAAAATTAATTATAGTATTGTCCTCAGTTTATAGAAATTTAGTCCTCAAAATACAATAATTTTATAAAAAAAACTTCTGTTGTATTGCAAGAAAAAAATTAATGTATTGAGAGCAAATCCCATCTTTGGAGTCCAAGGCAGTCCGACGAGTTTGAATTTTACATTTTCATATCTAAAAAGTACTTCTCTCCACAAAAAATAGGGTGGTTTGAATTAGGGGTGAGTAATGGCTTGATTCGGTTCAAAATTAAATTGAATTGGTAAAATCGATTAAAATCAAAAATACATTTTACGAATAGAGCCGAACCGATAAGAAATTGAAACCGAACCAAAACCGATAATACTGATTTGGTTTATCGGTTTGTTGAACAAAATAAATAGAAAAAAAATATATATATACCATTGGTTATACCGGTACATAATAGTTATTGGTTTAAAACCATAGCCAATTCGGTTATAAGCCACTACCGGTCAAACCAATTCGGTTATAAGCCAATACCGATTTATCGGTGCAATTCGGTTCAACTTAAAATTATTAACTCAAAACCGGTACCGAACTGAAAAACCGAAAAATCAAAATTTTTTTAAACTTATAATTCGAACCGAATTGTTAAGCCCAAGACCAAAATCGAACAGCTTTAGTTCGGTTCAGAAACTAGTTCCAGTCCGGTTTTGCTTATCCTTACATGTTGCTTAGTTTTGTCTACAATAATAGAATTGCATCAAGATTCAACACTAAATCCTTTATTGTCCCCAATAGTAATGGACAAGCTAACAAAACACATCCAAACCGAAGTGTCATTGTGCATATTATTTGCTGATGATATAATTTTAATTGATGAGACTAGAGCGGGCATAAATAATAAATTGAAATTGTGAAAATATACCTTAAAATCCAGCGGTTTTAAGCTCCGTAAGTCAAAAACTAAATAAGCAGAGTGTTATTTCAATGGATGACAGATATAAGATCCGATTATGGTTAATTTAGCTAAGGACGTGATGCCAAAGATAATCATTTTTGATCTTTAGGTTCAATTCTCAAAGGTAACAGTTGGATAGAAAGAGATGTCAACCACAGAACCCAAGCGGGATGGATGAAGTGGAGGAGTGCATCCGAAGCTTTATGTAACCGTAATATGCCTCTACGACTGAAAGAAAATTTTTATAGGATCGTAATACTAGTTTTATTGTATGGTAGTGAGTACTACAAGATAAGTGTAGTAGAGATGCATATGTTGAAATAGATGTGTGGCAAAACTAAAAAAAAAAAGATTAAAAATGAAAAGATTTAGGGTACATCAGGTGTGATGCCAATTGAAGATAAGAAAACCATTTAAGATGATTTGAACGTATAAGAAAAAAACCATTGAGTGAACTAGTTAGAAAGTGTATGAATATTGGAATAAGAATTGACATAAAAGGCAGTGATAGACTTCTAGTTATATAGATAATAGTGTTACAAAAGAATATGCATATCACAATATTAAACAAGCAAATAACTTTCGATAAGAATAGGTGACGTAAAAAAATTCACATTAACGATCCGACGAAATGTCTTATTTTATAATTTTAGTCAATCCCAAATTGAGATTTTCAAAGCTTCAATTTTGATAACTTTATAATGCCTTATAAGAAATATTTTCCGTAGTTGAAACTTGAAACATGTATAAATTCACAGTTAACAATTCATGATGGTATATAGGCCAAAAAATTAAGAAAGCTTTTATTCGGGGCAGAGGCAAAGTGTAACCGATAAGTTATATAGAATACGAGCAGTAGTGGACACAAGATTTTGTTATTAGCTTAAGTGATAACACAAGTAATTACATTTAGCTTTTAGCTAATTGCATATTTATTACTGAAAATTGGTCAAAGCACAGCTAGACTTAGTTAAAAATAATAATCCACAAATTAATACCACCACTATATTTATATACTAACGCTTTATTATCCACCAAAAATTTAATTTCTTTCCTCATGTACTTCCACCTGGATAAATGCATCCATTGTAACCTACAAAACACCAAAAAGAAAACGATGAGGGAAAAAACTTGTCACAAAATTCTAAAGTGTTGGTACAACTTACTGCAGCATTGCTCATAAAAATAATATTATGAAAGCATAAATTATTAAAAATGTCACCGACATCAGCTTAAGTGATTTATGCATAAATTTAAAGTGTAACCGAGAGTTTGTTTGCAGCTTTTAAGAAAAAAAAAAAGAAATGAAAAAAAAAACTATTTTTTTCTAAACTAAACAAAGACATGGATGCATTCAGCTTAGGAAAGATAATTTTTTATAAAGTGTTCATATTGACAATCTACCAAAGGAAAGGCTATAAAATATAGGTCACACCCTGTAATTGATAATACAAGTAATTACTAATTAAAGGAACCAAAAGATATGTCATTAACTCAGATTATAATAAATATTATTAAAAAAAAACAAATACAAATTTGAAAACTAGAAGGAAGAAACTTACTAGGATTGGTGGAAGTGACGGTAGCCGTTTGGGAGAAATCGCAGTTCCAAGGGTTCTTTCCAGCTGTTTGGTAGAGGAGGTTCATCGCATACGTGGCATGTGCTAAGACCGTGTTTGGCTCAAAACACGCTCCCCCGGGTTGAATAGGGCCACAGTCGATTCCTAGCCCACACGAGTAGTCTAAGTTCGACTGAAGCTCTGAGTCTGGGACCCCGGCTTTGGGGACGCACCAAACCCCCGCTTGTTTCGGGGATGGGGTCACCGGAGTTGTCGGCGTAACCGGAGTAGTGGTAGTATTCTAGGGGACGAGAGATAGAAATGGGTTAGATATACAACTTGCGCAATGCACTAAACTCTCCAAAAGGGTTCAATAAAATCCAAATGATTTTTTCACAAAAACACAAAAATAGTGTATAGAACTTGTCTCGATATTATGAGTTAAGCACTGTGTGAAATGGTTACTTTCATGACCGTATCGCATGGTCATCGGCTGGGCAAAGTTTGGCAGTTTGGTCCTGCCATGGCCACAGTCGAACATATGTAGCAATACCATGATCACATTTATGTTTCCGGCCAAAAAAAGTTAAAAAATTACCGACATAACCTACTTCTAACATGATAAACACACGATAGAATACGTGTCATAATTTTTTTTTGAAACCGAATATATGTCATATTACATTATGGAACAAAGGTCAAAAAAAACATAGTTTCCTTTCAGAAATTACATATTCATCAAATTGTTGTTTCCAAACATGTTGAGATTTTTAACGATAAATTTTTAATATATATATATATATTTTTTACATACTATAAGGGGGCTCAAAAAGCCTCTCGCATAGGTGAGGCATTCGGGGCCTTCAAATTTTGACAAGATCATTATTACAAACAATATAAAGTTCAGAGTCTCCACATTAGATAGGGGCCATAAAAAAAAATATTGACTCAAGGTTTACTTAATTTATTGAGTCTTAATACTTGATAAATATATATTTACATATATATTGTCTAATTGTATAATCAATTGGAAAATAATGGTTTCATCTCTCAATCCCTATGTACAAGCAACCAACATATATGCAAGTTGGATAGTTCCCCCACCAAATAATATACAGAATACATCAAATAAAAAATAAATTTCTATTCACATTAATAATTTATCGTCGTTTTAAACTTATATTTCTGTTCATAATGCCTAGATAAGATTGTTTCACAACCCATCAAGGCATATTTATTTAAAAACAGAATTTTAGGATACTTTTCTTAAATCTATTGTCAATAAATTCCAAAATATATACCCAAACAAAGCCAAACTAGCCATTTCTGGAAAGATAGATGAGTAGCAAACCGCACCTGGCTACTTTTGGAGAGGGCCACATCATAAGTGGGGGAGAGATCGGGCCTAAAGAGCCCGAAAGCCCGCTCGGACGCTGGCCCGGGCTTCAAGTCTTCGTCATAAAGAGCGAATATATATGTATCGACAGATTTACCAGGCATGAGTGGGGTCCCAACCATGGACCTGAGGTGGCTGATCAAATTGCCGTTGTAGGCCTTTGCATTGTCCATGCTGGGGCCCACTTCGTTCTGGTCTCCCTTGTAAGGCCACCCTGTCTCGGCTACGACTATTTCTATGTCCTTATAGCCCATGGCATTCAGGGCAGAGTATACAGCATCAACCTGTACGCCACATTTAGTAAAACAAGTACACAAAAAGGCAACAACAAATGCATAAAACAGATTTAAGAAACAAATATCTGCATGCGATTATCAACGAGCCCTCTTCTTAAGTTTAAACACACACATAATAAGTGATGTTAATTAATTAGAATCACAAGAGAATTCTTCGATAAACCTTCATTTAGATCATTTTAGAAAGACAAACTCCATTTATAGATTCATTTTTAGGTATAAATTAAGTCTTCTAATGACCGTTTCTGTTGCTATCATCTCTAAATTTGAGGACATCAGGGTTCTTAACATTGGAAAAGAAACTACAAAAGGGGGCTAATTATGTCCCTCATCTGAAAATTTGGACCAAAACCGTTCATTTGTCAAAATTTAAGAACTATTACTGTGTCAGTAGAAACTATACCAACCAAATATGACTTTAATTACCCCTATGGGGACCATTCGTGTAATTCACCCTCTTTGGTTGAAAATAATGGAGCATGTCTACCTGTCAATACTGTCAGGCACTGTGCCGGCGTGGCCGTCCATTTCAAATCAAAGATTGAGATTAGATATATGAATTTTTAAAAAAAAATAATTGAAATTTTTTTTTCTAATTTCAATCACTAATTCAAAAATCGATAGTTATGATACACCGGGCACAGTCTATCAAGCACTGCCTGATAGTTATGATACACC
>MKEJ01053232.1:0-13831 GCA_001753735.1 Embelia ribes | reverse complement strand
TGAAATAGGGAAAGGATTGTAATTCGTATAAACTAGATTAAATAAAAAATAATCATATTCAACATCGATTTTGGCCATAACTGATGTTGAAAGTCACACTTTCCACATCGGTTGATTTATAACCAATTTTAAAAATGATATTCAACATCGGTTTTGGTCATAACCGATGTTGAAATTATACATTCCACATTGGTTGATTTATAACTGATTTTAAAAATTAAACATTCTAAATCGGTTATATTACCAACTAATTTTGTTTATTTTTCCAAATCGGTCCTATTTTCAACCGATTTAAAAAGTGTATAAATTTGAAATCGGTTATATGTATAACCAATTTTAAGAAATAATTTTCTAAATTGGTTCTATTTGCAACCGATGTAAAAAGTTTCAAATTTCCTAATCGGTTATATGTATAACCGATTTTAAAAGTAAATTATCCAAATCGGGTCTTGCTACAACCGATGTTGAAAATAAAAATTCAATATCGGTTTACAACCGATGTTGTAAGTAACCACTTTCAACATCGCCTATTTCAACATCGGTTCAAAAACCGATTTTGAAAGTGAATTTTAACCTATTTAAAAAGTGATTTCTACACTAGTGTTGGTATCAGATATGGTATCATTATTTTTGGCCATTTATTTCATGACACGATGTTGTTGATGCTAATGATGTTGATGATGGGATGAGTTGATTAGATATTTGTTATTGTTATTTCTACTGCTTTTAGATCACGTCCCCAAGGTCGCGGATTTCGGGGCATGACAGATATAGTATCCGGAATGGATGTGTTGTCTTTAAGGATCATATACTAGTGCCTGCAGATGAACAATTACGATAAATGTTGCTCCATGAGTTTCACGATACAGTGTTAGGAGGACATTCGGGGATTTTGCCAACCTACCATCGATTTAAACAATTATTTCAATGGGAAGGAATGTGTGCAGATATGACTCGCCACGTGCAAAGATGTGATGTTTGTCAACGTAATAAAATTGATTCACGTACTAAACCCTATGCCATTTCCATCCTCCCGGGGGCGTGATACTATCTTGGTGGTCATTAACCTCTTCACAAAATATGCACACTCCATCCCTTTATCGCACCCGTTTACAGCCCGAGGAGTGGATGGAGCATTTGTTTGTGGTATTGTAAGCTTACACGGTTTTCATGAAACAATTGTCAGTGACCGTGAGATTTTTCTTTCATTATTTTGGAAGGAACTCTTCAAACTGCAAGGCACAAAGTTGAAGACAGGTTCATCTTATCATCCAAAAACGGATGGGCAAACGGAGGTGGTTAACCGATGTTTAGAACAATATTTGTGATGTTTTGTGTGTGGGAATCTGCAGAAATGGGAGGCGTATTTGGCATGGGCTGAATTTTGGTATAATTTTACATGTCACCGCATGACCCCGTTTGAGTGTGTGTATGGGAGACCGCCACCATCGATAGTACCTTACACCTTTGGTAGCTCATTGGTTGACGAGGTTGATCACTCACTCCCCGATAGGGATATAATACTCAAGGAACTACGTGAAAATTTGGTCGTTGCGGCAAATAGGATGAAGCAATATGTCGATCAAGGTTGCCGGGAGGTTGAGTTTCAAGTGGGGGATTTCGTGCACCTTAAGTTACAACTGTATTGTCAACATTCGGTGTTTCGTCGAGCAGCACAAAAACTTGGCAGCAAGCTCTTTGCACCCTTTAAAGTATTGGAACACTTGGGGGCAGTAGCTTACAGGCTCTCATTGCCAGAGGGATCGCGAAGTCACCCGGTTTTCCGTGTCTTGTTGCTTAAGTTACGGGTGGGCAATTCTGAATTTTCTTCGACAACACTACACCCATACTCGGGTGATGGGGAGCTTGTTATGACACCGGAGCGAATTTTGGACTATCATTGTGGCAGAGAATTATTAAGCAATAATATTTCGGTTTTCTGGACACGTTGAGTCAAGTTGGGTTTCTTTCGTACTGTGAGTCGAAAGTTCGGTATCAATTTTCCATTAGTATTCCATTATACATTTTTCACATTCAATCACCTAATTGGTTACTTAGTAACAAACTAAGCGTTTAATAGCTTTTTAGCAAAAAAAAGTTAATTTATTTCTATTAAGAACAAAGATTAATGCATCAAGTTTAAAATTTTTAGTTTATTTAAATTAAAACATCAAACAAATTCAGCTTAATAGTTGAGAGCCAAATATTGTCCAATTTTTAAAACTTGTAAGTTGCAACCAAATAAGCCCTTTATACATAATCACCATTATATATATCTGAAGAGAGAACACTTGTATAGTAAGAAAATTATGTAAAAATTGTATCTAATAATGAGATTTGAGGCCATGCTTAATTTCATTCCACATTTACAATGTAAAAATCTCGTTACTTAATTAAAAATTAATGCTTTTTTTTCGTAAATATCACTTACGCTTAAAGAATTCATTTGAATTACTTTAATCTCAGCAAGTGACTAAGTACATCTTAAACGTCCTTAACCTATTATGGGATTAAATCATTACCTTACCTTTTTTAGTTCCAAATTTTTACCCAAGTTGATGTAGATGCATGTGACGCAATTCTACATTTGTTAATTGTCATTTTCAGTTGTATCATATTTTATGTAGTAAAATTAAATTCCATGCTTAGATATGTCAATTGATTCCTTAGATCAATGTATCAATACTCTTTCACGATGTAGATTTATGGTTACAAATGTCTTTAATCAACGTAGCATATCATTTTACTCTATTTGATCAAAGTTATTATCATTTAGCTCTTAAAAGTCATTGAATTATATTTAATAATGAAAACACTACCTTGCATAATTTGTAATTTCGTACGCAAGTTCGTGTACAAGAAGTAGTAAGTATTAGTGACACTGCATCTGCCAAAAAAGCTTTTTACATATAATTAAACGTCTAATAAGAATTTTATCACTCACTTTCATTACATCAATCTAAACCAATATGACCTTTTGGCATAGTCAGATAGGAGGTTAGAGGTTATAATGTTGATTGTTTTTGTCATATTACCAATTATAATTAGAAAA
Source organism: Embelia ribes (assembly GCA_001753735.1). Taxonomy (NCBI): domain Eukaryota; kingdom Viridiplantae; phylum Streptophyta; class Magnoliopsida; order Ericales; family Primulaceae; genus Embelia; species Embelia ribes. The sequence continues at coordinate 10,779 of MKEJ01053232.1, read as the reverse complement.
TGACTTTTTCTTTCTTCCCATTTGTAATTTGGTGTGCATGGAATCTCCAAGTAATCAGCATATCTTTATAAAGATTGAAATTTTATACATACGAGTATGTAAAAAAATTTAACATATTGCTATTCAGAATGTGATATATTGAATTTGTGTGAGTGTCAATGTAATTTTTTAAATAACATGGATTCATAAAAATCATGTGTTATACATTCTGAATAATAATACAGTATATAAGAAAATTTTACATACTTATATATATAAAATCTTAATCCCCTTCATATTGACACATCAATGTCCCTTCCAAAATTTGTTAGTTCAATATAATTTTCCTTAGTTTTTACTCTTCACTAATATTTCTTTTATCCTATAACTTGGTAAACTTTGATTAAAAGATTGGTAAAGGTGGGGAAATATTACCAAACTTGGATTACAAATCACAAGGGCGTTGCTATATTTTTTTTCTCTATTTAATTTTAGCAATGAAGGCTTTTTGAAGTTTTAACTAAGGTTGGTAACTATTTCATCAACCATTCAAATTCATGAAAAAGACTATTTTCCTAATGTTGATGGGCAAATTTTCAGAAAGTACCTTTATCTAGCAAATTTAAGGTATCCTAACAATTACGTTATTTAGACTTGAAGAGAAGAGATTGGCAAAAGTTGGTGCTTCTTGGGAAAAAAAAAGTAATTAATTTCAGTTTAATTTCCTCTCTAACTTATCACAAAAAGTGTAATTTTGATGTCGGTACAACTTTTCGAGAGTATAAAATTTGATATTTTAATGGGTTTATCGGTAATGATGCGGTCGGCCGTTGGGCAGCAAATCACAATTCTTTGCATTCCTGCAGAACTAATCATAGCCGTTGGTTTTTAAATTAACTGTTGAAATTAAATAAATCATTCTTCTTTTAAATTTAAGCGTTATTCACCCTTTTAATATTAATCGCTAATTTAAAAATATTTGACTGAGATTTGATTTGTAGGAGTTGTGAAGCATCGTTACTCTTGAGTGGCCCACTCCATACGACAATGGACGGTGACGTCTCATGATGGTCAATACGGTATGTTTCAATTTGAAGGAGTGTTTTGCATCTTTAGATTGTCATTTTAAAAAATTTTGAATTTCTTAGGTGATTTAGAAGAAAAATATTTTTCTTTGATTGTGACAGGCTTCTCCCCGGTTGTTTTGTAGATTTTGGATTTTAAGGGACCCTCTAAGTTTGAAAAAGGAACGAAATTCCATTACGTATAAGCAAGGAATACAAATATATATACATATAGGTTCCACATGACTAGAAGTGATATTGTTGTCTACACTGATAACATCAAAGAAGAGGACAAGCCACCAAACAAAGCCATAAATTCAAACATTTGAATTTTGATGAATTTGAAATGGAAGTATTTCTTTATTGCAATCTTTGATTTGTTGATTTCTACATTTTTCTCAAATGAAGATTATGCTCCTAATTGAGTTTATTTTTTCTTAAAGAGGTGGGAGAATGATCATTTACTAATTTTTTTTGGTATGCAAAATTTTTGTAAGAGAGAAATCTCTCAATCCCAAGATTAAGATAAGTTGGATCACTTTAAGTAATTACAGCGATGCTCACATATCACTATCAAGGTGGTTATGAGAAGAACAACTTTGTTATCAACTTAAACCAACCCACATTTGCTACCAATGAAAGCATTCTTTCATGCTTGATCAATTAGTATATTTCTAAAGAAATTACCAAAGGACGGGGAAGCATAGTGATCTAGGGATGGTTTACTCAATAGTTTATCTTTTAGAAGCTATGCGTGTTAGGCCTATGTAACTGTGATGCTTTGGTTTCGAGAGATTGTTAATTATTATAAATTTTTGGGTCTGTTATCCTTGTATAAATTCTTCTTATTTGGATGCGTAATAAAAATTTACATCTTTTTTTTTTTTTTTGAAAAAGATCTAAAACGTGTTTAAGTGCATTTTGTAATCTTTGTATTTCACAAATTTTTTAAGAAGATGTTTTGGAAAAACCTAAAAAAAGTGTGATAAATTCATGAAAAGAAGTGGAAAACACCTAACAAAATAAGAACATTTAAAAAAAAATAAAAAATAGAAGGAGACTTAACACATACATTTCCATAGAAAAATTAATAAGAACTTATCAAAAATATCGTGGTTTTTTTTATAACTATTATAAACAAAAGACTCTCATTTATTTTATTGTTTTGAATCATGAGTTGCATATTTAAGCAAAATATAAAATCTAGCAGTGCAAGTACTAATTGTTACGGGCATTTTTAAATCTTAATAATTTCACATATTTTCTACACGTTGTCCCTACTGATAGTTAACAATTAATGACTATTTGTTACTCTATTGTAACGTAAATCATGATTGTATTTCTCCCTCTATAACCAAGGAAGTTGAATTTTCCAATACAACATTATATTAGTTTCGCTCATGTAAGCACGATTCTCACCATGCTTACATCTCCTTGGTCAATTATTGATTATGGGCAAATTTAATTTTTAAAATCATGCTACCAAAGTCACCTTATTAATTTTGTTTTTTTCTTTTGAAATTAATATATAGCAGGTTTTGTTTTGAAAAAGAAACCCCGGTTCGGAACGAGGCTCGGATGAAAAGTAGAGCTTTGGGTGAGGAATATATCTATCGCTAAGTAGTAGTAGTGGTATCATCGCTTGCAGTGTAAAGCAGAGACACACACAGTTGCTTTCTAGTTGTATAGATATAGATATAGATAGAGATATATAGATATAGAGAGAGAAAGAGAGAACATGGCCGATGTGCTTACAGCCTAACAAAAGTTAACAGAGTAAAGAACAAGTCATCAATTTCTAAATTTTGAGTTCTAAATTCCATCCTTCTCTCTAACTTTCGATTTCTAAATTCTTCCTACTCTCTAACTTTCTGCGCCCTTCTTGTCCCAGAAACCCTAGCTCTATCCTATTTATGATCGTTTCTCTCTCTGTATCTATAATCCTCTAGGGAGGTTTATAATTTGTTGAAGCATTGAGGCGTTGATGTTGGAGAATTGAATATTGGAATTTACAAAGATGGCGGCGGGAGGTGGTGCACTGGCTTTTTCGGTGGCGGCAATGGTCGAGGATGTGCTCCAGCAGCACGGGGTTCGGTCCAGGGGTCTTGATTTGGAGTCTCGCTGGGCCGAGGAAGCCGGTACTTTCCCTCTCCTTTTCCTCCAAATTTTCTTGTATACACATATTCGTATAGTTGCTCCATTGTACATACCATCTTATTACGATATTTGTTCCATATTCAACCTCTTCATAAATTGATTTTAATGATATTTAAAGTTCTAACTTGAATTTTTATAAGTTTTGATTACGAGTTCTTCCCGTTGGAATCAACCTCCCAAAAATAGGGGTAAGATCGCATACATCATATTCTCCCAGGCCCCGCAATACCGGACGTTTGTGCACTGGCCAGCCCGTCCAGACATATTTGTACAGTGGTGGAGCCGATAATCTCGGGTAGGTTGGATAGGTCCCATCGGTTCTGTATAGGGGTAAAAATTGTTTCCTTCAGGAGCCGCATAGTAGGGATCCTCGAAAATCCTCGAATTTTACGTACAAAAGCGTGCCCCCCCTTCCCCCCTTGGTTTTGCCAATGTATACATATGTATAGAAGTATTATTAGAAAGTGAACGTGTGCTGGGTATGAGATGCACTAAATTGATGAAGCTTAGAAGAATTGCACGTTTTCAAATTCCTGGTGCTTTTTTCAAGTTACCCATTTTTCTTCTTTGCTTCTTTTTTTCCTTTTTCAAATTTTAGAAAAATTGTAACAGTTATTGAATAAGCAAGTTTTTGTTTGTAGTCTGGTTCATTTATTTTTTCGTATCAATTGGGTTAATTTATCTAATTCTTATTGTACAAAGAGTGGTAATTGCTATTCATATGCTGGACATTTAAATTAATGGAGCTGAACAGAATTATGTGATTGAATTATTTGAACTTGTTGATTTTTGAACTTCTTTTTGCTAGCTGTAGTTTTTGTTTTTCTGCATTCCCTAATCAGAAGTATATTCATGCTTTCAAATGTATGACTGGCGTTTAGCCTGATGTTATGGTCTATAAATGTGAATGATTTTTATATGCTGGATATATAAAATCAGTGGACGGTGGTGCTGAAAATGTGATGAAACTATTTGAAATCCCTGATATTTGAAATTCTTTTCTCAAGTTACAGTTTATTTTTATTGTTTTCAGTTCCTGAATCAGAAGTATATCAGCATTTTAGAATTTATGACATCGTATAACCTGATATTGTAGTAGATAAATGTGAATGAATTTGGTTTTATTTGCTTGCTATTTTGCTTATTAATAACAGTAAAGAGTTTGCTCGATTCCATTTTCTTATGAGTTCGAGTTTTCAAAATAATAACTTGTAGCAATGAGACGGAATGAAGCAGCCTGTTGGTTAAGAAAGACGGTTGGAGTCGTCGCAGCAAGAGATTTACCAGCGGAGCCTTCTGAAGAAGAGTTTAGGCTTGGTCTAAGAAGTGGTATGATTCTGTGCAATGTTCTCAATAAAATTCAACCCGGAGCTGTGCCAAAGGTGATGTTTAATTCTCTTTAGATATTGTTGATCAACAATTTTTATATATTTCCTATCATTTTGGTTTTGAGGTTTGGATGTTGCTTAATTATTTAGGTGGTGGAGAGTCCTTGTGATTCTACTCTTATAGCCGACGGAGCAGCTTTATCAGCATATCAATATTTTGAGAATGTGAGAAACTATCTCGTTGCGGTGCAAGAGATGGGGATTCCCACTTTTGAAGCATCTGATCTAGAACAAGTATGTATCTCTTATACGAAATGATATACAACGAATATTTTTGCCACCTGATATTCTTTAAATTAAAATCTTCTAACATTTATACCCTCTATTGGTTTCCTAGGGAGGCAAATCTTCTAGAGTTGTCAATAGCGTTTTAGCACTCAAATCCTATAGCGACTGGAAACAGGCGGGTGGCAATGGAGTATGGAAGTTTGGGGGAAATGTAAAACCAACTGTGTCCGGGAAGCAATTCACACGGAAGAATTCTGATCCATTTACAGGTTCCTTATCAAGAAATGTTTCTATGGGCGAAAAATCTTTGAATGCTTTATCCCCCGAATTCGATTCTAATAACAAGGTTAGAAATTTGATAATTCTGATGTATATATAATGATTGGCTTGTCCAATTTGTAGCAAGAGTATAACTCTTTTTATGTACTTTTTTCAGTGTAGTTCGTCTTTGAGCATGCTTGTTCGGGCAGCTTTGTTAGATAAGAAGCCTGAAGAAGTTCCATCAGTAAGTTTTCTAATTATGACATTGCCTTAATTTTCACATCATGTTAAGAAAGTTGCAACCATTATAAGCTGATTGCGGATTGATTCATAAGCTACTTCTATTCTATATTTCCATGGTGGATGCAGTTTATTTTTAGTTGTTATAAGTTCTGTCTCAAATATCAACACATAGTTGTTTGAAGATAGGAAACCTGTGCTTTACTCTGAAAAGATTTTTCTACTACTGATGGTGCTTTATTCTTGCCACAAACACATGGCCTCTTTACTTGTACCATTATCAGACTAATGATATTTGATCTACATGTTATAGCTAGTCGAGTCTGTACTGACTAAGGTTGCAGAGGAGTTCGAGAATCGCATTGCAAACAGAGTTGAACTGGTATGTATTGTGCTGCTTACTCTATGAATTGAAGTTAAAACTAATATTAAAGTTGATATCTTTGTCATGTGAATCTGTTTTGTTTTATCTATGGTTTTACATGTTTCTCCTGTCTTTACTTCAGCAGGTTAAAACAAATTCAAAAGATGCTGCCTTTCCTCACAGTAATAAATATCAAACCAAGCTTGGTTCTGATGACAAAAAGGTCTGAATTCACACCAGTTTATTTAGAGACTTATGCTTGCGTTTATGTTAATCCTGGCATGAATTGTACTTTATTTGCTTCTGGAATGTTGCAGATAGAAGAAAAGTACTTTGGACGAGTTAAGAGAGAGGAACACTTTCACAAGAATCATGAGGACTCGAAGAGACAGCTTCAGAAACAACAAATATTGTTTGAACAACAGAACAGAGAGATCACAGTAAGATGGCCATACTGAATTTTCCATCATTTAATTACTCAAACTCTTTTATTTAAAACATTAATGAAAATTATTGCTGTGTAGGAGATGAAACAGACTATTCAATTGACAAAAGCTGGTATGCAGTTCATGCAAATGAAATTTCATGAAGACGTGCGCAATCTCGGTAATGATTGAAGTTGATAAATTGTGGTTTTCCTCATAGCTACCTAAAATTGTGGTTTTCCTTGTACCAAGTAAGATGTCTCTATTCTGGGATTTTCTCACTTCAATCTCTATATTAGGAGTTCACATTAATGGCCTTGCACAAGCTGCTTCTGGGTATCACAAAGTCCTCGAGGAAAACCGCAAGTTGTATAATCAAGTGCAAGATCTTAAGGGTAATTTCCTTGAGAACCGTTGAAAATCAACACTGTATTTGATTTTTATCACATTCATCTAGTGATCTGAATACATTTTTCCTTCTCTTATTTTAAATTAGGAAGTATTAGAGTTTACTGTCGTGTTAGACCTTTCTTGGGTGGACAGTCAAGTTTTTCAAGTACTGTGGATCATATAGAAGAGGGGACAATCACCATTTCCACACCGTCGAAATATGGAAAAGGGCTTAGACCATTCAACTTCAACAAAGTTTTTGGGCCTTCTGCAACTCAAGGTTCTCACTGGTTCTCGTTTTGGAATTTTGATGTATTCTTGCTATTTAACATTTCTCTGACTTTAATTTTTTGCTACGATTTTTCAGCGGAGGTTTTTTCAGATACCCAACCACTAATCCGATCTGTTCTTGATGGGTACAATGTGTGTATATTTGCGTATGGACAAACTGGATCAGGAAAAACTTACACTATGGTGAGTATGCTTATGTTTGTTGGTAGATCGATATACAGAAAATCTTTGCTAAAGTAAACGAGGTAATAATGTTAATGTTTTTGCATTCAGTCTGGGCCTAGGGATCTTACAGAGCAGAATCAAGGTGTAAACTACAGAGCGTTGAGTGACTTGTTTGTTCTGGCAGAACAAAGGAAGGGCACTTTTCGTTATGATGTTTTTGTTCAGATGATTGAGATATATAATGAGCAAGTTAGAGATCTCCTTGTTACTGATGGTCATAACAAAAGATATCCTTTAATGGTTTTACTTGCATGTTCTTGGCTCAATATTTCCTGCTCTAAATTTTTCCACGAGGGCTAATGGTGTTTGATTGTACTTTGAGAATTTTTGTTTCTATTTAATTCTCGCTTTATATTATTTTTGGGACGGAAAACCTTGTTCTTGTTTGCTGAAAATGAATTACGGACAATGAAACTTCGAACATCTATCTTTATTATGAATTCATGAAATGCGCCTCCAACAGATCTTTGGGGTTTTGAATATTAAGAGAAAAAATGATTCCTAAGGGAAATGTTTGTGGCATTTAGCCTCTAAATTCTGATTCACTTCTTTCTCGACCTGAGAGTTTCCTTAATCACGTACACGTTGGAAATCCGAAACAGCTCTCAGACGGGAGTCAATGTACCAGATGCAAGCCTTGTTAGAGTGGCTTCAACTTGTGATGTTATCGACTTGATGAACTTGGGCCAAAGGAATCGTGCTGTGGGTGCAACTGCCCTCAATGACCGTAGTAGTCGCTCTCACAGGTATGAATTTGTCTAAGAGAAATAATATGTCACTCTTTTCAATAATGCCTATCATCACACTTCCAGTTTTATTATTTATTGGTTAGAGAAAATTCGAAAGTAAGATTTGGAGAATCAGTATATTAATAAAATGGAAGGTGAGGCGATGATGAGTGATAAATATTGTTGCTTTTTTTGTAATACATGTATTTAATTAATTTTCATAGCATTACTGACTCATTTTTTAATTGATCAACATGCAGTTGCTTGACTGTTCATGTGCAAGGGAAGGACTTAACATCTGGAAACGTTCTCCGTGGTTGTATGCATTTAGTTGATTTGGCAGGAAGTGAGAGAGTAGACAAATCTGAAGTGACTGGAGATAGACTTAAAGAGGCGCAACATATAAACAAATCTCTTTCTGCTCTTGGGGATGTGATCGCTTCGCTTGCTCAGAAGAATGCACATGTCCCTTACAGAAACAGCAAACTCACACAATTACTCCAAGATTCGCTTGGTAAGACTTCAATCTATTAATTGGGGTCAAGAGTGCACAAGTGTTGAACATGTTACTTTTTCCATCATTTCAGTTTATTTTTAGTGGGTTGTGAAAGTTGAAGTACTAGGTAGAAGGTGTTTTCTGAATCCTTTTCCTTTTTCTTTTTTAGGTGGACAGGCCAAGACTCTAATGTTTGTTCACATAAGTCCGGAACCTGATGCTGTTGGAGAAACAATAAGTACCCTCAAATTTGCTGAGCGAGTTGCCACGGTTGAACTCGGTGCTGCTCGAATAAACAAAGATAGCGCAGATGTCAAAGAACTGAAGGAGCAGGTCCTAAACTTTTCTTCTAACCACTACTTAAGAGCCCGCTTTGTTGGTTTCAACGACAGTTTCCTTACCATGGTTTGAAAAAAATTTGGGGGGCAAATATTTTCCTTTTCCCTTTGTGTCACAACCTCTTATTTGATTGTAATTTTCCCTAGGCAAGTTTTTGGCTGGTTAAGCTAAGTTGATAAGTAACTCCTGAAAAGATAAATATTTACAAACTTGAGGTTTAGGGGATCATGTATTTAGAAGAAATGTGAATAGAAGGCATCTGATCAAACGCATTTTCTTCTTCCAAAACACTGAAAATCTAAAGAACCTCAAACTTGAAATGGGGCCAAATGGCTCTTAATTTCCATTGATTTTCCAAGAAACCAAATACATGGGTGCTTATGTTATGACAGATCGCCAGTCTGAAGGCAGCATTGGCAACAAAAGAAGGGGAGTCAGGACAACCACAGCAAAATTTATTCAGTAGCCCAGGGGGCAAAGTGTTTCGTCCTGGCCTACAAAATGTGGATGTAGTTTCTGATCAGATGAGTGCCAGAAAACCAATGGGTGATGTAGGCAACATAGAGGTAAATTATATAGCACCTATCATTTGACATTAGTCAAACTTAATTTAAATTTATGGAGTTGTTCAAATGATATCTGAGTCATTTTAAATCAATCATGTAAAAAATGTTAGATAATTGTTACGGTATCCCAGTCTCTTGATTTGTAGTCTGCATGTTTTTCAAAGTAGAATCGTAATTTCCTTAGAATTCAAAACTTAGAACTAATTTTTAAGTGCTAAAATTTAAAATCTTGATTTACTGACTTTGAGGTCATTCTGATTCTGATTATTTTTATTTGTACTGAAGGTTCTTAGCAACTCAGTATTGAGGCGCAAGAGCCAGAGTTTTGATCTTGATGAGCTACTCTTAAATTCACCGCCGTGGCCTCCAATAAACAGTCCAGGTCAGATCGGGGAGGAAGATAGAGAAACGAGCTCTGGTGAATGGGTCGACAAAGTTATGGTTAATAAGCAAGACGCTTTACATGGAATTCGCAACCCTTTGGGACAATGGGAACCAATCAATGGACAGATGTCCGATGTGTTTTACCAAAAATATCTATCCGATTCTTCTAAATCGTATATGGAATCATCGTATAACATATTCTCAGGAAGCAACCAGTTTGACGCTGCAACTACCGACGATCTAGATGAGCTTGATGCTGGCACTAGTGACTCATCTGAGCCCGATTTGCTTTGGCAACTCAACCAAGCCAAATTTGCCAGTTTAACTAGTGAAATTGGCTCAAAAATCCCAAAACCTAGTCCGAAACTAGTGAAAACTCCAGAACTAAGGTAACATCATTCCTTTAATTTGGTATATCTTGCTCTTTCATGGTTGTCTTTCTAAATGGCCTTCAGATTAACATATTAGGCTGCGCAAGTTTTATGGATTGAAAATGATTTTGCACTAAATCGGTGGCAGCCGTTGTTAAGCGGCAGTTGCAGTTTTACAACTAATAGACATGCTGGACACTAACTAATATAGTGCAAAACCCTTCAGGCTATAAGTATCTGAAAATGCGGTTGCCCCGCACTCAAAACAAGCTCATGTGACGAACCTTGAGATGGCACTAAGTTCTAAATCTTTGTTATTATGCAGCCGGAATATGGCTTCGAAGTTGGGACCCTCACCGGGACAAAAAGTATCGAATGGCACAGGCCCTATTCTTCAGCGAATTGGCAAGCGGGCAATCCCTACACACACTAAACGAAAAACCGGTAACAGAAAGTAGAAAAGGTCTTTGACAAGCTGATAAGAAGCGTTCTTACAATATTATTTTTTAATTTTTTATTCTTGTATTCAAGAGTGAGTGTGAGAGGTGTGAGTAATTTATAGAGTTTTCTTTTCTCAGTGTTGTATTTTTATTTTCAAGATGTACACTTGCGTGATGGTCAATGCGGCAATAAATCCAGTTGCTTGTATTCGTAATGGATGTGTTTTGTGCATCTTATGAAGCTACTTACACATTTTGTGCAATCTCGCGCTTTATCCAATCTTTTCACAATCTAAATTAAGTTTGATATTATCTGTTCTATTCACAATCCAAATTAATTTCGCTATTGGAGCTCTCATAGTTACCGAAGTCGTGCTCGGCTCAAATTCTTTGAACTATTAACGTGAATGAATAAGTAGCATATTCTGTTTTTTTTTTTTTTT
>MKEJ01053230.1:0-19586 GCA_001753735.1 Embelia ribes | reverse complement strand
CCAAGGTAAGAACTTAATTTTTAAATGATAAATATGTTTTTTCTTTTTTACTTTTCATACTAATTTTACATGTTTTATGTATGTAATTAGGCAAATATTTGTTATTGGATTGTGGATTTCCTAATCAGCGCCAATTTTTAGCTCCATTTCGAGGTGTGCGATATAATCCACAAGATTTTGCAAGTAATAGTAATGACCCTCAAAATGGAAATGAATTGTTCGATCTTCGTTACACATCCTTGAGAAATGTAATTGAGAGGATATTTAAGATTTTTAAATTGCGGCTCACAATTTTTAAATCAGCACCTCTATTTCTATTTAAGACACAAGTAGAACTTGTGTTAGCATGTGTAGCACTACACAACTTCCTTCACAAAAAATGTCGTTCTGATGAATTTTCAATTGAACTAATAGACGAATCTTTATCTTCAATATCACCAGCTAATGTAGACAATAATTTTGAACATATTGTTCAAACCTAAGAGTAGGAACGAGAATACAGCAACGCTTGGAAGGCTACCATAACTTTAGATATGTGAAGGAATGCTACTTAGGAGAACATGAAGATACATTGAATTGGCTATTAATAAAAATATTAGAAAATTTGTATTGGGATTTATTTATTTTTATTACAAGTTATTTATTTGTTACCTTTTCATTGACTGTTATAATTTTGAATATTTGCTAAAAATTCACGTATTTCTTTTAAATCTTTTAAATTCATATTATTCATTTAAATCTTATAAAGTCTTATGATATAAATTAGTAAAAATTTATACACGAGAATCTTGATTATAACAATTTAAAAAAAAAAATTAAATCTTATAAGTCAATACATTCCTATATATTATTTTAAAATTCACAAAACTTTTTTAGATCAAAACAATCTTTTAAAATCTTAATCCAATATACTCCTTAGTTTTATATTTATATTTTGAAAACTAAATTCCGACACGACAACAATTTACTCAACTAATAGAACTTCTTCATTAATATCAAAGATTGGTTTGACTGAAATTAATTATAACGTATCATTATAATGCATCTTCAAAAGTAGCACCAATTTATAGAATTGTTCTAGCTGAATTAGTGCATGAAAAATATTGTAGAATTCGGGCATTAAACAAATGGATTAAAAGAGGAACAAAGTTTTATAAAATATTTTTCTATCCTATCTATCCATCCATCAATCTATCTATATTATTATTCGCAATTTTGATACATACTATTATTCATATTTAATGTAATAGTATTAATCTAATATGTTATTAATTTTCAATGTGGAATTAGAATCAAATATTTTCCATAAAAAAATATATGAAAAAAAAACTACTGTTCCAAATTTACTACACTCAAAACAATTATAACCCAAATCAATTCAATCTAAAATCCAACCCAACCCTACCCAACCCAACACAACCCACAATCCAATTAATAAATTTAGGTTCGAACCCAAATTAAATTCATATTTACTTTTAATTCAATCCAAATTAAACCAAATACACTTGGTTTGAGTTTATCTTGAATTGAACTCAATAATACAAACTAATTGTCATCCCTGCGTACAATCAATAATATCTTTGTATCTTACAAATTTTCCAACATGTAGAAACTTTATTTCATTTTGGCAACCCAAAATCATTTGTGATTTCCATACAGCTAGACGTTGAAAGGACTTGTCATCTGGCCTCGGTTTGTAGGCCCTCGATGCTCAAATCAAACTTAGTGATAATTTGATAAGCACATACTCTATTTGAACATTCAGTATTTCTGATGTACATGAATATTCAAATGCTGGTAACAAGTGCCTCATCGGCAGTCTCACGTGGTCGTCTCTCGAGTCTTGGTGTCACGCCATGGCAGACCCACCAGTCTAGTCCGGGGGTTTCGTTTCAAAATCATACTTTTATTATATATATATATATAAATATATATACATAATATAATATAAGTTTAAGTTATTCATTCGAGCGTTTGTAAAAAATGGAAAAATCGATGCTTGATCACAAAAACTTTGAGGAAATAAAAAAAACGATAAGCTTGAAGAACCCCCTTTTCAAGATTATAACCATCTGTACAACTTTTAACTAACTTCAAGTATAATTAAGCCCACTTTGGGGTTACTTCTTTTTACCTACTTCGACTTGAAAAAACGATAAAATTGTACCATATAATGTTTGGTAAATTTTAAAGCATGCACTTTTAACAATTTACTTCTATTTTTTTAGGATATTTTTAGAAACAGTCTTAAAGGTGTTTTCAAAAGCTAATTTCTTATAAATACCTATTTTTATTGTTTTATAATACCCAATTTCAACTGAAAATTTTTATGCTTTTTTCCTATCAGTCGACTAATTTGTCAAAACAATCGACTGAGGTGGACAATTTGACAGACTGCCACCGAAATTTTTGGGTCACATATTTTTATAGTACCCATTATCTGCACATACACACGTTTAACACATTTTTGGGTCATTTCCAGACTAGAAACAGAGCAAGAGAGAGGGAGAGAAGAAGAGAGAGATGAAGAAATTCCATTTGAGGCCTAGAAATTCGAGCTATGCATGTGTAGCTAAGGTCCGTACATGCGCTCTACGATACATTTCACTCACTTTGACATAAGTACCACTCGTTATCCTATCTGAAATCTTAGAATTTGACAAGTTAGTGGTGTATGCAAGCTAGCATATGGCTTATTTACTATCTTTCATCAAGTTTGGTGTAGGAAACGTTGAAACTAACGAGTTTTTTGCCCATTTTCCGAGAAGAACAGCCATGCCATATCCATTTTGTCCCTAGTTACGTGTGTTTTTAAAAGTTACGGGCTAATTTCATGCAGTAAGCCCTACGATTCTAATTGCATGAGTATGTGTACTACAAGTTGCTAATTGTTTGGTACATATTTGTCCTTGTTATGGAGAAATATGCTATGAAGTAAATTTGTGTGTACTATGTAGAAAATTTTTGTAAGAAATAATGGTGTGAAAAATCTGTGGAAAATATATTGGTTTTGAAATTGTTTTTATAAGAAACTCTGGCAATTTGTGACGTATGAAAAATTTGTGAACATAGTAATATTTGTTGGGGAAATATACCTTTGAAACTATGATTTTGAGCCAAGAACGGCTCCTATGAATTTGTGAAAATAAACCATGTATTATTGAGTATAATTTGGGGGTTCGACGACCAGTTCCCCCTTTATATTGATATTTGATCAAGTCTCAAAAGAGGTTTCAGGGTGTGGATGGATTACCCAACCAAAAATTTTATGCATAAAGTTTCAGGATATATTTTCCAATACAATATTACACCCGGGTTAAAAATATGTGGAACTATGCAAGTATGGAAAACTTTGGATGTTTGAGATTTGTGAACTATTTTCTATGTTTGTTTTCTTCATGCATTACTTATAGTATTGAATATTATTCGTCGCTAATCCTGTCTACCGTCTTGCTTGTCAATTTGTGCAACTCAAGAAGAAGGCACTTATAGCGTCGAAACGTATTCATTTAAGAAGCATTTGAGGTTGGCCCCTGTCGGAGCCCAAAGGGTGTATCGTTTTGGTATAGTTTAGTCCAAGTATTGTTAGTTGCAATGATTATTGTGTAAAAATATTTCTGGAAAGCAAGTAAGTCTGGAAGCAGTATTTCTTTGTAATCAAGCCGATCCTTTTTGTAAAACTCGTTAGTTAACGGCTCAAAATTTTTGTAAGCTTTGTATTTTGTGTTATAAGAGTTTGACTGTAATTAGGCTAAGTTGCTGTGAGATTTGGCCACCTTTGGTAATTTTTGGTTGAGGCCCTTCAGGTAAAAATATTATGTTATTTTCTTAAAATCTTATGTGTCCGAGGTCCCTTGGGATTCGAGTGCGCTAACACTTTTTACAATAAAAGACATTATTTTATTGAACATCAATACTACTTATCAAAATACTTTTTAAAATTTATCTACAAAATACTAGGATGATACAAACCTTTAAAATCAATTTTGAGAAAGGAATTTTGAAAAGTACTAACATTCCACGTTAAGCGTTGATCACCCAAATGTGATCATTTATTAATAATTGAACTTTGAGAACGAGGGATGCTAAGTAAGACTTGTTCACATGCTCAAATTCGAAATTTGATTATGACATTAAGACCATTCTCCCATTTTTTTATCCCCACATAAAATATATAATCTTTTGGGGCTCATAGGTAAATATGCCACATGGGTCGTCCAAGTAGCAGCAAATGTTCAAGTCCAAAGTATTTACCCCACACAACCAAATAAATTCAAAGTTTCAAACCGCCTGCGCAATGAAACTTTCCAAGAAATCTCACTAACTATTCCCGGATTGCCAACTTAGACTTTTCTAAACTTCCCTCCTCAGGGCCAACTTACACATTACAAACATGCATAAATATCTATACATATTCATATGTAGTCAAATTCCTCTTCAACAAACACTTCAAATCCAACTTCTATCCGTCTGTTATAAACTTTTATTTCTTACTCCTCGCCCCCCAGACACATCTCTGCTCTTCTTAAGCTTCTCCCAAACTCCAGAAAATAGTTAATTTCTCAGGGGGGGAAAACAAACCAACCAAAGGATAGTAATACCTGCGTGCTTGCCCAACATGAAATTGGATGATTCGCATGGGCTCGAAATAACTGGAGAAGTCTTGGTCTCAGTAATGATGATCCTCTTCTTCACGGTAGTCTTACTCCTCTTCCTCCTCCTCTGCTTAAGAAGCTTATCATACAGAAGTCGCCAACATGACCATGAAGCACTCACCGGCCGTCATCGGAGACGCCGTCTTGACTTCACTCCTGGCCACCCTGCCTCCACCATCCGCTGCAGCCTGGACCCATCAGTCCTAAATTCCATACCCGTACTTACCTTCAGCTTCAAAGACTTCAAAGACACCATGGAGTGTGCTGTTTGCTTATCGGAGACCAAGGAAGGAGAAAAGGTCCGGATCTTGCCCAATTGCAATCACGGGTTCCATGTTGACTGCATCGACATGTGGTTCCTATCAAATTCCACTTGTCCTATTTGTCGAAACTCGGTTTCGGATCAACCGAAACCCAACACAGAGGCTGATAATTCAGCTGTTTTCCCAACTAATGACCTGGTTTGGGGGAACCAAGGAGAGGTTGCCAATTCAAGATCAAATTCGGAGGAACCGTCATATTTTGCTTCGTCTTCGTCATCAAATGTTAGGCCAGATGAGATGGTGACTGATGTTAGGCCAGATGAGATGGTGACTGAGATACCAAGGCAGATTGATGAAGATGAAGAAACAAAATCCCCGGTTATGAGACAATTGAAATCATTAAAGAGGCTATTAAGCCGAGGTCGAACAACAGCAGGTCCTAGTTCTAGTACTGATCTTGGGAAAATGGGTCCTGACCAGTGTTGATAATCAACCATAGAATTATGGCACTGTATAAATATTATGGGCTTCTCCGTTTGAGAGGGTGAAAGATTGCTACTTCTCTCACGGATGATGTAATGGTAAAGATTGCATTTTCTTTTGCTTGGTCACATCCAAGTAGAATTGCAGAATTTCCAAAAGATAATGAATAGAAATTTTACATTCATTGGGAAAATAGAAACACTAATTATGGTTACTCGTAATACTAAAAAAAAGAATGGGATTGAATAGCACTTACAAGACCCGTCCTTGGCTTCCATTGCATACTCTTCATCTCCGTGCACAATGCAACTTGGAATATTTAACCAACGTTGTCTGCTAAATCAGCTTACAAGAGAAAATAATGCATGTACTCTGTTGATCTCCAATATATGGAGAGTGAACTATAAACATTTGGCGGAAAAATGAAAACAACAGAAACCAAGCAGTCGCGGCTTCTAATTATTGAGGTTAGAATACATAGGAAAAAAAACTGTGGCGGCAGACAGGAACTCTAGCAAAGATCACAGCACAAGCATGTAGTGGCCAAATGTTAAACCAACCAACCAAAAGCCACTAACTAGAAATGGAAAACCACAACAGGCAAAGATCTCATTCTGAACCACAACTTCATCTGATATAAGTATTCAAATCTCAACTAGCAGTTAAATTTGATAATGAAGCCCAAAGATACGCAAATGTCATAAGAGATAAATTATTAACTTTGCAATTACATGATATGCAAATTACAAGTTCTAGCATGACTGCTACAGCAGCTATACTTGGGTTAATAATTTTTCTGTAGCAGTTATTGTTGGGGAGTCGCCCAACAAGTAATACATGTACCACACATCAGCTAAGTTCCATTTGCATAAAATCATATACAAGTCTTTCGACTCTGACAAAATTTAACACGTACAAGTAGTTTCATATCTCCACCAAACGGAATTACAATTGACATTATCAAGATTGAAGTAGAGGAAGAGCCATCACAATACCAAAGATTGAAACCAGTAAAAACACAACCCAAGCGGGCAATCGTTGCCTTTTGGGGTCTTTTTGTTCTTTTAGGGCTTCTGCTTTATTCAAATCTACTAGGGAAGAATTATCGATTGTACCCCTTGAACCAGAAGTTCTGAAATTTCCTTGTGTAGGCAACATCGGCGTGCAGTCCGAGTTCGGCTGATCAGCCAGCTGCTGCTGCTCATACTTTTCCACGTACTCAGGGAACATTTTCCTGAACATCAGGCTATTTAAAGGATAGAATAGTTCAGTATGTTAGTGTTAAAAACTTAACACTACTTACTATGGACATTTTTCAAAACCAAGAACACATAGCACGATGCAAGGAATGAAACCTCCAATGCTTTTGTTTAAAAAATCAAGAAAAAAGAGACAACCAAAAGAAAAAGAAAGCATACATGTCTCCGAATGTTCACTAGGAGGCCTATTATCATATGAAGGCGCATCTCCTAGGAGCAGGCACAGTTATGATCACAGCACCATAAAAAATTACTTGTTCGGCTATATTTAGTTGAAAACTATACTTTTGGCCATATATATCATATATGTATCTCTACTTAAAAAGTGAATTCACCACCAATGTTTCCTCATTTTTCACTTCCAATACTGCCCTTGCTCAAATACCAAACTTACAACTCAAGAAAGGGAGATTTTCTATTTATTTTTATTTTTTTTAATCATAGGCAATATTGTAAAAAACATGAAACACATGAATTAAACCATTATCACGACCGGGTGCACTTTCATATCTCTACTAATAATGACAAAAACCTTTCCACTCCCCATTTGGCAACATCAATAGGGCTATTGGTATTCTAACTCTTGTACGATTAATTTTTCTTTTAAATGTAAAAGGTTGGCAACTGCAACACCCCACTATTTTTACATTACTTCTGAGTTCCAATATTTTTTACCTTCAAAAAACATAATTTGTCTATGCAAAGAGAATTGTACAGGTGACCTAATTTTCTTTCTAATTTCTTTTGGGACCTTCTAAATTAAATTTGAGTTTATTCTAATAATTGAATCGATTTGTAGGCTTTGATATTGGTAGGAAGAATAGATATCTGCAAGCAAGTCTTGATTTTGTATTTCCAAAAAAAAAAATTCTACATGATCTCTGAATCAAATATCAATTCGTTTGTGGAAGGTGGTTAGAAATTGTTTATGGGTATTGATTTTGAGAGACATTGTAGGTTTGATTTAGCCAATACAAGTAGTAATTTGGACATTTTTGGTTTTTGATTGAACTTTTTTTTTATTTATTTTGGTGGAAAATGATTCACCGAAAATAATTTTCACATAATATGAACTACGCGTGAGATTTGATGCATTTGTGCATTTTTTTTTTCATAATATGAATTGAGCCTTAATTATTATCGCTAATGAGCTGAAATAATTTTGAAATTTTAATATGGCAAAAAAGGTATGTTTGTTTTAAATTAATGCAAGGATTTGGATATTTGAGATCAATTGTTGAAAAAGTTTTTAGCTTCAAATTTCCAAAGGAAAATGCTAATAACTCTGAAGTAATGCTAATGCGAATTTGGTCCAATGTGAATAAACTGTGGGATTTGGTGTCTCTTTTTTTTCTTTACGTAAATTTGACATATTTCCCAGTTAGTGGTTGAATTAGTTAATGGATATTCATATCTTTTACTTGATTTGATTTAGTTTGGGTTAGTTTTAATTTTTTCTAGAAAATTACATGATTTTTGACTGATAGCAAACCATTGATTTATTTCAAGTCGATATAAGGTTGAGAGTTACAAATGTATCCAACACCTTATTTCCTCTCAATACCATAAATCCTTTTTTCTCGTAATGTACACGAATATTTTATACGGAATTACTATGATTAAAGAACAAAATTAGTACAAATTGACAAGTTAATACAAGTATTTTTCATTAAAAATTATTCAAAAATACATGTCATAATTTATTCTCAAATTATAATAATTTATCATCAAAATATAGTCATTCTTGTAAATTACATTTTAAAAAAATTCGGATTGTAGTAATTTATATTTGTGAAGCACAATTTATATTTGCCTAAATTAATGTAACACAACATAACCGTAGTCTAGGAGTAAATTTTTATTACATAAAATAATTATTTTTCCAAACCCATAAAGAGCTCAATGTGAAATATGTATTCCAAAAGAAGAAGATGCATATGATTTCGTATGGAAAATGAAATTTCTAAATTATAGTAAACCTACGAGTAACCAACACAATAAAACTTAAAAACAAAACATACACCGAATGGTTTCTAGAAATTACTATCACTTAAAAGTAAGAGTGTGATTTAGTTTAAAAAGTAATTTATCACGTGCATCGCACGTGAAAACCTAAAGGTATCCCTAAATGTAAATTGTGGCTTCGTAGCCAAAATGTATTGGAACCAAAACTGGCAAGCAGTAAATATTGGAAAAAGAACTCAAAAGCAACCAGTTATAATGCTCATAAATAGCGCCAGCGCATATTATCTTGTATGAAGCACGGATACAGATACGGTGATACGGGATACAACAATACTGATACGGCGATACGACAAAACTTAAAAAAAAGGATACGAATACAGCTAGGATATGACCATAATATATATATTTTTAAAATTTTTATTATTACATTTAATGTAATAATTATGATTTATAAAGTGAATAACACATCTACTAAAGATATATAATAATAACTAACCATTCTATCATTTATAAATCATACATTCTATACTTCTATAATATATATATATATATATATATATATATAGTATGGACGCATTCTAGCCATATCTGTATCTTTTTTAAAAAAAAGTTTGTCGTATCGCCGTATCCCGTATCGCCGTATGCGTATCCATGCTACATAGGTTAGTACAGAGGTGTACGACTTATCAACATGTATATAAGGATGATCCAATACATAAAGTTTTTGCATTGCAAGATCTGAGAAGGTCTGATATACGCAATCTTACCCCTATATCCAGATAGGTTATTTTTATCGAAACGAACCCATAACTCATAAGTTGCAATTGAGGTGTGCATAACCTTAACCCATAGAAATTCAAGTTCGGGTTGTTTTAAATACCACTAATATCAATTTCAAGAGAGATTTAACATAAAGTAACTATAATAATCAGATACCAAGTAGATTTATCTACATGTGTGTTATGAAAAATATAAAAAAAAGAATAATGCAAAATATACTATTAAATTTAAGACAAGTTATAGTGATTCTACTCCTTTGAACGACATTATTGTTGTTACCGCTTGTATTTATATTAATCCAATTTGCATTTATGCATTTAATCAATACAAAAAGCCATTTTACATGAATCTGGATCCATATGGACTGCTAAAATTCAAATCCTATTTATAATCCTATTTCCAATTTATTGCACAAACAAATGTGCAATAAATGGCTTTATGTGCCCAAAAAATCTATAAATATCGCAACATAATATAAGTATGGTCTTTTTGTATAGTGACTTATATATATAATCTCAGGTGTTCATGTCCTTCTTCTTCATTACAACCTTTTGATTTGTTCAAGGACATCACTAACCAGCTATGGTAAATAGTCTATAATCTTCTAATTTTTATTTTTTTGTTGGAAAGCCATGTATTTTGTGTGCTATAATACTGTATTTCAGATTTATTTTGGTCGTGGTCCCTGTGGATGTTTTTGCTTCATTTATTAGGTGAAAATTGCAATATATTTGCCTATGAGATGAGATGGTTTGGAGACCTTTTTTGTCGATTATAGTTGTTGACACTCGATGCTCAACTTGAACGTAAAAACTATTTTTACACCGACCTATTTTCTGTTCAAGCAAACGGGTTGTTTTTAGATTTATCACGTGTTGTTTTAAGATTTATTGCTCGTATTTGACATTGTTTACTTAATTAATTTGAATAATAATAATAATCAGGAAAGAGTTGATAAGTTTATTAAAGGCAAGGTGGATTGGAAGGGAAAACCAGCCAGGAAGGACAAGCATGGAGGAATGCAAACGGCTCTCCTTGTACTCGGTAACACTTTTTAAACTTTGTTTTCATTTTCTATTTTTTTATCTTAAAAAAAGTATTAATTTAAATGAAAAGCATCCCATAGTAAAGAAAATGAGTAATTAATCCATGTCTAATTTGTGCAGCGACATACGGATTGGAAAGCCTAGCAAATTTGGCGTTGGCCGTGAATTTGGTGACTTACTTCAACGGAGTGATGCACTATCGTATAGCCGACGCTGCCAACAATCTCACAAACTACCTCGGCACAACTTTTATTCTTTCCATTGTTATGGCGGTTCTTGCTGATATTTTTGTTGGCAGATTCAATACCCTTATCGCTTCAACATGTATTGAGTTCGTGGTAAGTATATACGTCCTACATAATTGAAAATCATACGATATTAAATCATCATTGAAGAAAGTTATCTTTTGAAGTAAATCCCGGTTGGGATTGGGCAGGTGTAATGCTATTCTAACTATACACAAGCGCTTTTTGGTATTCTGATAACTTGGAACAACATCATTGTCTCGTACTGAAAGTTGAAGTCGTTTCTGCCTGTTTTTGTTCGTGTAGGGACTTGCATTACTAGGAGTGCAATCTCATATCCCGAAACTAAAACCCCCTGTATGCAACATATTCGACCCCACGGCCCACTGCCAGGAAGTCAGTGGTGGCAACTCCGCACTTCTCTATATCTCTCTGTACTTGGTGGCAGTCGGAAGCTCAGGAATAAAGGCTGCATTGCCCTCCCACGGGGCTGATCAATTTGACCAAAAAGACCCAAAAGAAGCAAAGGGTCTTTCCAGCTTCTTCAATTGGTTCTTGCTATCATCATGTATCGGCGGTTTTGGCAGCCTAACATTTCTTGTTTGGATACAAGATAATAAGGGATGGGATTGGGGGTTTCTGATATCATCCATTGCCATGCTTCTCGGTATCATCATCTGTCTCAGTGGCTTACCGTGGTACCGGTTTCATGTCGTTCAACCCACTAATCCAGTCATTGAGATCATACAGGTTTGTTCATACACCTAAATTGATATGACTCATTGCTATCCTATAAGGGAAATGCATTTCTAGAAACTCAAATTTATTTAGAAATTAAAAGAGAAATGCTTGTGTGAATGCTTTTACATTATTCTCTTAATTGAACTTGGATTACACTTGATATCAATGATTGACACTTTTTTATCACTAAATTTCTTACTCGCAGGTATACGTAGCTGCTATACGCAATAGAAACCTCAATCTTCCAGAGGATCCAGAAGAGCTCTATGAAACAGAGAGAGAAAAGGAATATTTATCTCACAGCAATGTTTACAGGTCACTTTTCATCTTTTCATGATTGATAAAGAATGCCAAGCACTTATAACTCAGTTCGCAATTTTCAACAAAATTACGTGCAAATTTGTTAGCTACTTTAATTCAGTTAAATTGTGAAACTAAAATTTTAAAATTCATAAATAATAAGCATTTGATGCGATACTTTTTAGGTTCCTTGACAAAGCGGCAATCCAAACAGATGATCCAACACAAAAGCTCAATCCGTGGAAACTATGCAGAGTTACTCAAGTTGAAAATGCGAAAATCCTTTTAGCGTTGGTCCCAATATTCTTTTGTTCAATCGTAATGACCCTTTGCCTAGCCCAACTCCAAACTTTCTCCGTTCAACAGGGGATGACTATGGACACGAGAGTAGGTGGCTCTTTCCACATACCACCTGCTTCGCTCCCAATTATCCCTTTGGCTTTCCTTATCATCCTTGTCCCATTTTATGACCAAATGATTGTACCTTTTCTTCGGAGGTTCACTGGCATCCCAACTGGTGTAACGCATCTTCAACGCGTTGGTGTCGGCCTTGTTCTGTCTTGCGCTTCTATGGCCATTGCGGCACTAACGGAAGTCAAAAGGAAAAAGGTTTCTACTCTCTTCGTTATTACTGTTATTATTGTAATGATTATTAACCTCGTTACATTTTAGTAATGAAGAAATGCAATTTCATTTGTTAGCCATTGAGCACGACGCCCTTGTGTCCCTAATAGAAACGGGTGTATGCTCATCCATTCGCTTTAACATGTTCAAGTGGTGATAAATAACCAACTTATTCACCAATGCCACATTTTGTCTTTCATTAGAGGCTAAGTATACGTTGATCTTCTTTTACTTTATTTCGTGACCTTTGTGAATAGAGTAATGTTACACTCACCCAAAATTTTTACCCGATTTCTTTACCCGCTGACGTGGTAAGGGAATCTTAGATCCAGTTATTAATGCAATGCATCTAAAAACCAATCACATTCAAATATTTTTTTTGTCATGTCAACTGGTAAGAGAATCGGGTAAAATTATGGGTGAGTATAGTATTACTCTATAATTTATCAAGAAGAAATTCTAATGAGAGCGTATTGTATGCACAAATCCGACGGATGAGAAGACACAATCACATTAGACGTGATTGTGCGGGACTAGCACAAGCCTTTAACATACTCTACGAGTAATTATATGGCTAGCACAAGCCTTTATCTTACTCTCTATCACGATTGTAAAAACATATTACAATGGCACCATATCCACGCTTGATTATTAGATTACTTACTGTAAAAACTTGAAAATAAAATAAATTGTGTTCTAAAGTTACAGTTATCTTATCTTTTAACCACCATATCATTCAGAGAAATGGCACTTATTAGCTTCCCATTTTTCGCAAACTTCATAAATAGTACAAAAGGCAAGCCCGAAACTTGAAAGTTCAACCAAGCCTTATAAGAAAGCACTCTCAATCAGGAAGGTTGTCCAAGAAAATTACTAATGTCGTGTTCAATGCAATGTTTTCTCGAAAGAAAACATAATGGAAAAAAAATATTGCACTTAAATCCAGAATTTTTTGTAAAAAGATTTTTCTTTCCGTTATATTTTTTCATGAGGAATCCTTATACCAAACGAAGCCTAAAAGTTCCAAAACTAGGAAACAACCTCAAACCGTAGGGAGCTCACTATAGTCGCTGATGACTACTCTCTTTCTCGGAAGATCATTTCTGCCCGTCTCTTGAGACTCGACTAGCTTTACAATGCCCATGCCTTCAAGAACTTGCCCAAACACCACGTGCCTTTGATCTAGCCCCGGTGTCTGTCGCTCCAAAAAATACACGCATAAGAACACAAAACATTTGAGTCTTGCCTAACCCGAGTCACAACGTGCGGCATATTGAGTATCTAGCCAAAGCAGCTACATTGTTATGTATTTCACAAAGAAGCTACACGTTCCCAATCGTCTATTTGCTGACAACTTTATGGTCGATTTTTTAGCTTTTATTGAATAATGTGCTTAGGAAAATAATCAAGCAACATTTCGGAAATGGACAGTTGATGGTAGCCATCTTCGAACTAGTTATCATTGACAAGGAAATTGTACACGTGAGTGAACAAACGTGACATAGAGACGAAACGACTTCAAAATGTTTACTCGATAGCCCTACAAGATATCAGTGCATCCAAATGTTGTCTTTGTAACATTCGAAGATGTTGGCCATATTTGAAATTAAGATGAAATGATATAATCGATACAGTTATGCAGAAGAATAAAGAAGGTTAATTACCTTAACAGTACATATAAAAAATTGACTTCCATAGGTGTTCGGTCTTGCATTTGCCATGCTAACGACTCCAGGTCCGACATGAACCACTGAGAAAGAAGCAAAATAAGATACCGAGACACAAATGAATATTAAATTTCAAAGAAATGCACAACTTTAGATGAAATACTGTGGCAAGATGCAGCATAACATAATCACGAGACAATGTAAATGAGTTTAAGATAACAAAGTTGAGAAAGGCCACATGAAGTGTCAATCGATAACTCAAAAACCTGATTAACAGAAGTACTGAGAATAAATCCTAAAACGGAAAGAACACCCTCGTAGATCAGAGTCGTCATACACCTAACAATAGAGACCAGAGAGATGATATTCAAAAGAATATACTGCCGGGAAATACAATTTCCTTATTATTTCAGACTAAGGTAGCAACTTGAGGGGCACACAAGCCACTCGATTTAGTTATTCGTAAGAGCATATAGCTTGTTTTCCAAGATGGCATAAATTTATAATGGTTCAGAATTTAAGTACATACGTTTCCAGAAGTCTATGGCAAGCAATAAAGTTTGCTCTTTGCGTATATTTCAACGTAGGGGCCATGGCACCTTGATCTTTTTTGAACCCTAAAAACAGATCATTCAATTTGAATGTTTCGAAGTACCCCCAAATTAAGATTCTTTTACTACATAAACGAAGAATGGTCGGCCCAAAAGACAATCTTACTTCAAAGAATGAGACATAATACATAGATTTGGAGTAGGAAAAAATCGGACACAAAGGGTTGCATCTGAGGCCGGTTAGTAGGTAATCTCTATGCTAAGCCACAAGCAAATCTAGCAAACAATTACGCATAATCCGTTATACACCAGAAAACAGACAAAAGACTCAACCACACCGGACAATGAAAAAACTTCTAAGCTCCTGTTACACACGAACACCCATGAATGAATGGTTCCTAAACAAGTTTTCAAAATCGAAATAGTCTCTCGAAGTGACATCCAAGCTGAGAAATCCACCTCCGATGGAGTCATTGTTTAATATAACAACAAAGAGAGGCAATGGAGGAGTTGTGAATTGTGAGCCTGATTATGAAAGAGGTCTACAGTGTTGGTGCTGTTGTAACAATAATAATAATTTCTGAATGTAAAAACAACAACAAAAATAATAATAATTTGAAAATAGCAAAAATTTTATTTCATTAATAGAAATTTAAATTACAATTAACTAGTATAAAAATTATAATCTTCAAACTTGTATGATAAATGTTGTGGATGTGTGTAATGCGCAGTATGATTTAATTTGGCTGGGAAACTTCCGTTTTATAGCCTTGCAACCCTTTTGTAACATGTGAGTTTATCATAAAAGGACAAGGTCGCGTCTAACGTGCTATGGGCAAAACAAACTATCAAGCCCAGATCCTTAACCCATCTATGCTGTGCCAACCAGCCAAATGGCGCTTGTGCTTTCACTTCCATGTTCATGTGATTTACTAGATTACATCTCTAGCATGCACATGGGATTATATATATATAACCAATTGACCATTTAATTCGTCGATATGAGATATTTCTCACGACTCTCTTTAATTATCTCACTTTGAAGTTAATCTTCATTCACACTATTTATGGTTTTAACGATATAAATATTTCTTCTTGAAACTCGTATGATGAGCTTTAAAACCCACCCAACAACATTTAAAAATCTTATATGGATCTCACATAAAAAATGATACAAATTTTTTTATTTTTATGAGCTTGAACCTCATAAATATACATGAAAAATCATAAATTTTTCAACATACGGTACTCCATTAATATTCAACTAAAGCAACATGCTAAGCGGTATGCATCTCCGGTGCATGATCTCAAATAACAGAAAGCAAAACTTGTGAGAAAAACTTCAAGAAAATATTATCTTTACTCGAGAAGCACACCATTGATCCCTTTATCAAAGTCACCTCCTTGGATCATAAAGTTCTTGATGACCTGATGAAATGCAGACCCTTTTTAGCCAAAGCTTCCCTTCTGATTATGATGAAAAAAACAAGTCAACAACTCTTTAATTCATTAGCAGATAGCAATGTCTTAACACTATTTGAAAATAGAATCTGTGCAAAGAGCACGGAAATTCTCCGCAGTATGTGGCACGTCATCGAAATAGACCTTATTTCTCACTTTCGATTGTGTTGCTACTATCTGGTATTAACGTAAACTTGGAAACTCATTCTCCACAAGATATCATTTACATAGACAAAAGCAAGTGCGATTTCAAAACAAAAGCTAAAAGGTCAAGAATTCAATCAGGGCAATTATTATACTTTCGGTTGAAAAATATTGAGATGTGATGAATGAAGAGCAATTAGAAATGTTAAGAAGCACAAAAGTCGTCCTTAGCAATATTGTTGATCATAAATCTATAATCTTTTAAGCATTCTTAGCATTTCCCCAATTTCCATTTCAGCATTTCCAGCATCGCTTATTATCATGGTAACTATATTTTATATATTTAATTTATTTTTTCCACTTTTACAATTTTATTTATTTATTTATATGCAGGTACAAGTTATCCACACCCACGGTGCCAAGTTTTTAGCTCTTCTACTGTCCATTTTCCTAACACTGAGCTCATAGTGTGGGTCGTATACGATTTTCTAGAAAAAAATATTTGAATATTTTGGTATGTAAAAATTGATGGAGATTTCACGCCAACATGGACATGATTCACGTGGAATTGTGGGCATGATTCATAGGGTGCTTTTGGGCATGAATGATGCCAAAGTGTGGCTATAAAAGGGTGAGTTTGTTGCAGCTTTACGCACACCAAAATAACAACAAAAACAGAGATAAATCCATGAGGATTGCAAGGTGGGTGACAAAATTATGTGAGAATTTTGTACCTCTCTTTGAGTGATTTTAATAAATTTTAACTTCTCTCCGTGAACGTATACATAATTGGCCGAATCACATTGAATATGGTATCATTATTTTTGGTTGTCTGATTTTTTGGCACCCCCAACAAAAATTAAGATAATAGCCAAAAAGAATTATTTTGAGTGTTTTTCCTAAATTTTTGTTTTGTTATTTTACAGCTGCAGAATGTGGTAGGGTTCATGTTCGGTGTGCTTCAGATGTTACTGTATGCAATTTTCAGAATACATTGTGCACTGAAATTGCATTCTTTGAATATGAATTATCATCTAACTATCAATCAATAGTTAGTTATTTGGGTAAAGTTCAACCAATAGCTAGTTGGTTGTGCAAAAAGCCGAGCGTTTTTTAAAGCATAATACTTCTCTTGATTTGTGATTTCGCCTCTATGTTTCAAATATAAATTGTAGAATATGACTGAAAAAATGCGTATAATTATAGTTCTAAAGTTGGTTTTAGAATAAAACAAAAAAGAAAAAAGAAAAAAGAAAAGTGTGCACGAATTAATTGTAATTTCATATATACCTTCCAACAATCGAAGAAAGCATGTCGTGATTAGCTGCAATAACGGAGTCCGAGTCCGGGTGTGAGTGAAGTCCCATGTACACAATATAATGCTGCAACATTTGATTTATACAATGTTACTTCGCTTCTGCAGATATATTAGAAGAGCTCTTCTAAGTTTCTAACACTGTATACCAGAAAATGTTAATTACCAATAGTAATTACATATTTTTAAAGGATTTCAAACAAGTTTTCTGTATAAATAGCATGTATCCTGTGCCATACACAGATTGTATGGAATGATTATTTTTTAAATTGTTAAATTTAATGATATTATTTTGTATTTCTTTGCTTTTTGGCATTGTCTTTAAATTTATATTTGTTATTGATTAATTTACTATATAGTGGTAGTGCAATTTTTTTTCTACCGTTTCTATATGAATTTTTTAAATTTACCATACATACTTTAGTCAATTATTATGAATTCAATATATACCAATTGTAGAATAACTTTTATACATTATATTCCCTTAAATTTTACATAATATATAAATGTTTACCATTAAACTGACAATGACATAAAAGATATATTTTTGAACATAAATAATTCTTATCTATTTTAAAATTTATAATTTTCATCCTTTTATTTCAATTCATGGAATCGGTTTCGGTGTGAATATATCTTAAACTAATATGTTTTATCTGTTTAAAAAACAAAGGTAAGTAGGAATTCTAATATGTTAATATTTTTTAAAAAAAGTAATATAATTTTAATAAAATTTATTTTGCAAGAAGTTTTGGTTTGGTGGAACTATTTTACAATAAATTTTATTATTCTAAAATTTTAAATTTATGGGATATGTGTCAATTATTTATACAGACTTTTTTAACAAATAAGGCGAAAATAGTTGAAGGGACAATTTTCACATAATTCAATATAAATAAATTTTCATCTTTTCTCAAAGAAATAAAATTTTACACGTAAACCAACATTGAAATACAATAAATATATCATTGACATACAATAAATATATCATTTTCCAACATAAATATATTTTATTTATTTTTAAAATTATAATTTTCATCATTTTGCTTCAACGCAAATGGTCAATTTTGGTATATCTTTTAAATATTTTTTTTTATATTTTCTAAAAGATTAAGTTTAGAGAAATTATATTATGGTAACATTTTCAAATAATACAATATAATATTAATATGTTCTATTTTTCAAGAAGTTTAGGTTTGATAAAATTCTATTATGATAAATTTTATATTGTAAAAATTCTAAATTAATAGGATTTGTATCAATTAATTATGCAGATACATGTCACATACATATCAAATTTAGTTGAATAGACAACTTTTATATAATTATACGATATAATTAATTTCCATCTCTTCTAAATTGTACTTTTATCATTTTATTCCGATATACAGAGCCAATTTTTTTATTTATGTTATAGCTATATGTTTTAAACAAGATTAAGTTTAGAGAAATTATATTATGGTTATTTGTTCAAATAAAGTAATATAATAATTTTTTTTTTAAGAAGTTTGGGTTTGGTAGGATTATATTATGATAAGTTTTATTATTTAAGATTTTTCATAATGTTATTTGTTATTAAAAAATTATATCACATCTTCTAATTTTATTTTTTTTCTATTATTTTTTATGATTTCAGGTTTGATGGATTCAATGTAAAGCCTATTGAAATATAGGAACCATAACAATAATATTATTGAATATTATTCTTTCGTTTTCTATATTCTCAATTTCACGTTCTATTAGTTTCGGTTCACAGAAAGAGAGGAAGATAAAGGGGGAGAAGGTTCCTTTGAGTAAAACCCACAGACCTTGGGTAGAAAATCGTTCCAATTGATGATCTAAGGGTAGATTCACGCTCCTCTCGTTATTCTTTCTGTCGTGAGGTAAGATTTGTTCTCAAAATCTTTTGTATTCGTTGTACTTATTTCAACCCTAATCAATCAAAGACGTAGTTAATGTGTAACGTCTCGGAAATTCTGAGTTAATTTTTCGCATTTTAATAATATTATATAATCCGATATAATATTATTATTATGTATTTATTTTGGCGTGAAGTGGTATTTGTTATGTTTGTAATAGATTTTAAG
>MKEJ01053224.1:0-19380 GCA_001753735.1 Embelia ribes | reverse complement strand
GTATTTTAGATAATTTGTTGCAGAGATAAACTTTATTTTAGATAGCTGTATTTTATATAATCTGCTGTAGGGAGTAGTTGAATAAACAATTTGTAAAATAGAAATAATAGATTTCATTATGTAAAATAGATAATCTATTTAAATAAGTTGATATGGATACACTTACATATTTAATTAATGGAGTAATAATTAACTAATATAATGTTATAATATTACAGAAACTGAAGTTGTTTTCCACGTGTTGCCAGCAGCGGCGCGTAGCTTAGGCGCGCCGCCCAACAAAGAAGGATGCGCACCTCATCACCTTCCCCAACAATTCGCGCCAAAACCCTCCCTCCAAAACCCCAAATCCTCTCCCCATTAACCGCTACATTCCCGCCACCGACCCAATTTCTATAAGAAAAAATCACACTTCAGTCCCTGTCTCTCTCTCTCTCTCCCTCTCTCTCACAACAGTCTCACTCCGTCTCTCTCTCTCTCTCTCTCGATGGCCCCGACACGCCGCGCCACCAACGGCCGCTCACCTCTGGTCAATCAACAGCGCCAGATCACCTCCTTCTTCTCCAAATCCTCCACCTCTTCCCCTTCCCCTCTCCTCTCCCAAAATACCCCCAAATCTAACCCCAAACCTAGCCCTAGCCGGAGCTCAAGCCCGAGCCCCACAACGCCCTCTCCCATCGACACCAAGCGCAAGAAGCCCCTCCTTGTCATCACACCACCCTCGCCGAAGAAGCTGGTATTCACGGAGGAGGTTGTGAACAGGAGGGTTAGGGTTTATTGGCCGCTCGACAAGTCATGGTACAACGGCTGCGTTAAATCATTTGATAAGATCTCCGGGAAGCATTTGGTTCAGTACGACGATGCGGAGGAGGAGCTACTGGATCTCTCGCGGGAGAAGATCGAGTGGGTTGGGGAAGAAGTTTCTAGAAAGTCCCGGAGGCTGCGGCGTGTTTCTGTTGTAGAAGAGGACGTGGAACTGGAAGAAGAGCCTGAGGGCGGTGATGACTCGGATGACTCGGATTGGGGGAAGAATGCGGAGGTCGAAGCTGAGGAGGAAGAGGAGGGTTTGGTTGATATGGATTTGGAAGACGAAGACAATGATGATATGGGGAAGTTGAAGGGGAAGGGTTCCGTGTTGGGGAAGAGGAAGACGAGTGGGGGAGATAAGGTTGGTGTTAGCAAAAAGAGCAAGAGCAAGGCAGGTGTGGGAAAGATTACGAGTATGAATGCGGTTGATGGAAATGGAAGCAAATTTATTCAGCCTAAAGATTATGTGGGTACGTAATTTACGGAAAGAGATGTTATTGTAGAATGCCAGGATTTGTAGCCACGGAGGTTGTTTATGCCATGTTATGTTGTGCTTTACATATGTTGTCTCTTCCGCTCTATGTTTGGTAGTCGGTTTGAATTGTTATTACGTAGTCAGAACATATACTAATAACCATGACTTACCTAGCATTATGTCATAGTTTGGGCATTACGACCAGTATATCTATTCATGTCTCATAGATTTTCATCTTATGCCTTGAACTCTATAATAGAGACTTGAATTGAAGGAAGGCCCACTCAAATTCCGTAAACATAAAAATAGTATTATGATGAACATTGGGCCACTGGTTCAATGGGATAATTGTAGCAAACCTCCTATTTCTTACGGGGTTAAATAGTAGTACTAGATACACTGGTCTAGTCTTATGGGGGTGTTACTTCTAAATTAATTTTGAGCATTATCATGTTAGACAATTAAATCTTACTGTTAATTGAACTTATGACTAACGAGTACCATATTGGATGAGCTGGGATGCTTTATTAATGGAGAGATTCGATTAGTTTACACGTCTATTATATTGAATGGAGACATATTTCTTGTAGGTCCAGAAGGGTCTAGTGTTGTGAAAGATACTTTGATGGGTGATACTGCAGAAAGATTTGGCGTGCGTGAAGCACAGAAAATGCCCTTCCTTGGCATGTAAGTTTGTTACACTCTCTTTCATACGTAGGCATGACTGCTCTTCACACTGATCTCTGTCTAATTCATCATCTCTGTTGACTTGTGAATTCATGATTGATAGAAGATTGAATGGGCCTTGTATGTGGATTAACAAAGGTTCAGTCTTCATTGTTGAAGAGTTGGATCTCTAACTTCTAATGGTTGATCTGTATTAGTTGTGGTGCTTTAGATATTTCTCTCTCTCCGTCTCTTAACGAGAAGAATAATCTTATAATAAATTTTGCTCATTATTCTGCTTCTCGTTGCTGTTTTAACAGAGGGCGTAGGGACGCTAACAGAAGACGACCAGGAGATGAAAACTATGATCCAAGAACTCTATACTTACCTCCCGAGTTTCTAAAGAGCTTAACTGGGGGCCAGGTAGTAACTCATTACGCATATGTAATTATGAGATATAAAGTGACTAGAATTACAAAATTCGCTTACTACACGAGTATTTGTATCTTGCAGAGACAGTGGTGGGAGTTCAAGTCTAAGCATATGGACAAGGTTCTATTTTTTAAGGTAACAATAGCTCTTTATTTGACATAGTACATTTGTACTGGTTAATTATGTCAGATGCACGGCTATAGTCTTGACTTGTGTGTTTTTGTTACTTCCTCGATGTCATCCTTGTTGGAACAGATGGGCAAATTTTATGAGATTTTTGAAATGGATGCGCATATAGGGGTGAAAGAATTGGATTTGCAATATATGAAGGTAACAACAGTTCATGCACATTACAAGCTTTGGACTCGAATTTTTTTCTTTGCCCATTCAGTTTTTTTCTTTTTAAGATTTTTAATTCTTTGTTATTCGTTTTTGTTATTATTTTTTACGCATTTTTGTTTTATTGCCTTTGCCTGAAATAAATTAAAACATTTAAAGTTTAGTATGTAGGACGGTAGAAAATTAGATTGGGCACTTCAACTCTATCTTTGCCTACCTTAGACGATAATTTTGATGAACTAAACAATATTTCTACCACTTTACACGTGCTTGACTTATACATTTGCGTATACAGGGAGAACAACCTCATTGTGGATTTCCAGAAAAAAATTTCTCAATGAATGTGGAAAAGCTTGCTCGAAAGGTTTGCCTTCCCTTACATCTCATACTATCTGATTCTAAGTTTTGATCTTTGTGATTTTAGCTTTTTTCGTTTCGTTTTCCGTCATAACTATTGCTTACTTCACTGATTCACTGAGCTTCTTATGACCACTGGAGCAGGGTTATCGGGTTCTTGTTGTGGAGCAGACAGAGACGCCCGAACAGCTAGAGCTTCGTCGAAAAGAGCAGGGTTCGAAAGACAAGGTCACTTATGCTAGATCCCTTGAGATCAAGAATTACTCTAAAAATTTTTTATTTTCCATGCGTTAGTTATAGTTTACCTCTTGTATATATAGGTTGTGAGACGTGAAATTTGTGCTCTTGTCACGAAAGGAACGCTAACTGAGGGAGAGTTCATGTCGGCCAATCCGGAGGCTTCTTATCTTATGGCAGTAACTGAAAGTTGTCGTAGTTCATCAGATGAGCAGGAACATGTTTTTGGTGTCTGTCTAGTTGATGTAGCTGCAAGCAAAGTCATTCTTGGTCAGGTGAATCTTAAATATTTAGTGATTACGATCGCTGCCCTCTTCACTCTTGGGGCATAGTTGGTTTTGGAATTTCTTGTTTCAAGACTCTTTTTCTTTCTCTTACTGAAATCTGTACTTCTTGTGATCAGTTTCGAGATGATCCAGAGTGTAGTGCCTTGTGCTGCCTATTATCTGAAATGAGGCCAGTAGAAATTGTAAAACCTGCTAAACTGCTTAGCCCCGAGGCTGAGAGAGTCCTGCAGCGACATACAAGAAGTCCTTTAGTCAACGAGTTGGTTCCACTGTCCGAGTTCTGGGATGCTGGTAAAACAATTTCCGAGCTTACAGCATTCTACAGGCATACGGATGAACATTTGGTGCCTGCATCTTCCGATGAGACAAATTTACCTGTTGTACTATCTGAGCTTGTGAATGCTGGTGATGATGGAAGCAATGCACTCTCAGCTCTTGGAGGAAATCTTTTCTACTTGAAGCAAGCATTTCTGGATGAGTCTTTGCTTAGATTTGCTAAGTTTGAACTGCTTCCATGCTCTGGTTTCGGTGATATAGCTAAAAAACCATACATGGTTTTAGATGCAGCTGCTATGGAAAACCTTGAGATTTTTGAAAACAGCAGAAATGGTGATTCCTCGGGGTAAAATGACTATTTTCTGTTGTGTCACAATCCTTTTCTATATTCACTTCTTTGGATACATTGGTTTCTTCTACAATTTCTAAGCATTTTTCATCTTCATATTCGTTCTTCTTGTAGATCATTATATGCACAATTGAACCATTGTGTGACGCCTTTCGGGAAGAGATTACTTAAAACATGGCTTGCAAGACCTCTGTATCATCTGGAGCTGATTAGAGAACGCCAGGATGCTATAGCTGGTTTAAAGGTAAACTTGTGAGAGTGCCGGTGATGTTTCCCTTTCATAACAAAGTGTACAAAGAACTACAAATCCAGAATAGAATGAGAGTTTGTCTCTTGAGTCCAGTAATTGCTTAAAGGATGCTGTTAGTAACTTTTCTTGTTAGTTTTGCTTTGATGGTTAAACTCTGAATTTCTGAACTCTGAACTCTGAACTCATTTATTTTACAGTAAAGTTTTCAGCACAGTATAATACAATTCTTAGTTCTCATATTGGTATGGGAGAAATGTTCATCCAATGTTTCTATATAGGTTATTTGATTTAATAATTTGTGTTGAAGATAATTAGTAATATAATGTGTCTCTCCCAATGTTTCTATATAGGTTTTTTGATTTTATAATTGGCTAGCTTATATTCCTCATTCTTCTCTTCTATTGGATAGAGATTGTCTCAATCCGCATACATTCTCACTTATAGTTTGCTGTGTAGGTTAACCTTTCCTTTGTTATTGAATTTCGAAAAGATTTGTCCAAGCTTCCAGATATGGAACGAATGCTTGCCCGCATCTTTGCTAGCAGGTAAATATTGTATCATTGATTTTGCAGACTCGATCAATGTATCATTACCTTACAATATTATATGTGGTGGTTGCATTATTTCCACAGTGAAGGTAACGGAAGGAATGCTCACAATGTGGTTTTATATGAGGATGCATCGAAGAAGCAGCTTCAAGAGTTTATTTCAGCACTGCGTGGTTGTGAGTTAATGACCCAAGCTTGCTCTTCCCTTGGTGTGATTTTGGAGAATGTTCAATCAAGGCTTTTGCACCATTTGTTGACTGCAGGTATTATTTGCTTCTATTTCTTTGATACTATGACCTTGAAACTGTTGAATTGAGTCATTTGTGAACTGCCATAAATGCTGAATACTCACAAAAAAGAATGAAAAGGGAAAATTGAAATACTGGCAACGGCATATTTCCCTGCTATAATCTGTTACCCAAATCTTGATCCGCATTCTGTTCTTTATCAACATTATGCAGGAAAAGGTCTTCCCGATGTTCATGCAAATTTGAAGCATTTCAAAGATGCCTTTGATTGGGTGGAAGCAAATAATTCTGGTCGTATAATACCTCACAAAGGGGTTGATGTTGATTATGATTCTGCTTGTACAGCAGTTACAGAGGTGGAGACTAGTTTAAGAGAGCACCTGAAGGAACAAAGAAAATTACTTGGAGATGCATCTGTGAGGACTTGGATTAGGTTATAGTTTTTGTACCGTGGAATTTTCTGAGTACTGACTGGTGTGATAATGTGTTACAGATTAATTATGTGTCCGTAGGAAAGGACAATTACCTGTTGGAAGTCCCGGATTGCTTGAGTGGAAAAGTTCCTAGAGATTACGAGTTAAGATCGTCCAAAAAGGTTAGCCACAAAAAATGTCCTTTCTTGGGTAATATTAACCGTTTTATGTTCTAAGATTTGTTGGTGCAATCAAAAGATGTATTGTTAATAAAGAAGTACCTTTCCACATGATGTGGTATTCCACCTTCATTTTAAGTGCTTTTTTTGCCAGTTCTACCTTACTGTCAATTCGTAATAATGTTATCATATCGCCAAGGTGGTGCTCTGGATTTCTTTCTTTCTTTCTCTCTTTCTTTCTTTTGTAGTTATGGAATTGCTTAATGGTTGGAATATTATCTCAACTTCTCTGCATTTTGTGGAAACAATCTATACATTTGAGTTGTAAGAAAAGTTAATTTTTGCTTTATATGATTTATATTTACACATTGTATAGCATTGTAATTACAGGATGATGTCAAATTGGTGAACGTAGATACATGAGCACCAGGCCACTTGAGATCTAACTTGCGTTTCTCTTATCATTCATCTCACTATCTTCCTAATCTTCCAAATATAATATGCAGGGTTTCTTTCGATACTGGACGCCAACAATTAAGAAATTGCTAGCAGCAGTCTCGCAAGCTGAATCTGAAAAGGACTCTAAGTTGAAAAGTATTTTACAGAGGTTGGTTGGACGTTTCTGCAAACATCATAACAAGTGGCGGCAATTGGTTTCCACGATTGCTGGTATGTATACCTCTTATGCAGTTTGTTTATGAACACTTTTTGCATCATATGTGACAAATAACTGAGTCAAGAGTTTTATATGTTTTGAGGGTTGTATTGCATGTGTCCCATAGAGATCATTCCTGAAAATTACAATTCCATCTTACTATTGGGTAGTGTTCATCTTACATGGATATCGTCGTGTTTTGCAGAACTGGATGTTTTGATTAGCTTAACAATTGCTAGTGACTATTACGAAGGTCCTACATGCCGGCCTATTATCTCTGGGTTGTCATCCACGAGTGATGTGCCATGTCTTTCGGCAAAAAGTTTAGGCCACCCTGCTCTTAGAAGTGATTCTCTAGGCAAGAGCACATTTGTCCCTAATGATGTTAGTATTGGCGGTTCTCATCATGGAAGTTTCATCCTGCTCACTGGCCCTAATATGGGTGGGAAATCTACTCTTCTGCGCCAAGTCTGCTTGGCCGTAATTTTGGCCCAAGTAAGATTTAGGTGAACACAACTAAGGTTTTCTTTCACTGACTATTTTTATCACATTATCCCTTATGCCTTGCCTTCATGTCTACTTGTTTCTCAGATCGGTGCCAATGTTCCTGCGGAGAGCTTTGAAATGTCACCAGTTGACCGGATTTTTGTCAGAATGGGAGCAACAGATCACATCATGGCTGGCCAAAGTACATTCCTGACAGAGCTTCTAGAAACTGCGTCCATGCTGGTGAGTCTTAAGTTACGGCCTTGAGCTCCCGAAACGATGAATTCCTGTTGCTATGAAAACAGATCAGCCAAGATTCCAAATACCACCTCCCTACACCCTTTATCCTTTTTCTTTTTTCATTTTCTGTGATAAACTCGATCTGTTTTGAGTCCAAGTTGAAACAAGGTTGGCAATCACTTAATTAACAAGCTCTTCAGACAAGGTCAATACTCTTTTTGTACAAGCATCTGATTTGAAAATTATGATTTTTGCTAGCGTTAGTAAAACCTGATTTCCATTGTCGAAGTAATTTTTGTTTTTTCATATACCAGATCATCTTGGCATAATTATTTTGTTGGTGCAGTCATCAGCGACTCGCAACTCACTAGTGGCTTTGGATGAGCTTGGGCGTGGGACATCAACTTCAGATGGACAAGCCATTGCGTAAGCCAATTGAAAATTATTTGGCATTTGAAATCACTGTGGCTCCTGGTTTCTTGCGTGCTCATAAGTACATGGCTTCTACATTTGGGAAACTTCATTTGTTCACAAATTCATCTATGGATAAATGCAGGGAATCAGTTCTTGAACATTTCGTCAATAATGTGCAATGCCGAGGAATGTTTTCTACTCACTACCATCGATTAGCTGTGGACTACCAGGACAATCATCAAGTATGCATTCTTATGTTTATTGTTTCTTCTGTATACTTAGAATTTGCATCATATTGCATGCAAGCTACTGCTTAGCTAGATTTGGCAATGTAAAGAAATGTTTTTTGAAATGATGATTTCCATATTCATGCAAAATGGATTTTCTTGTGCTAGCAAAATGTATTTTTTCTTGGGGTTTGTGATCAGGAATATCACTCAGTTTATTTTGTTGTCTCTATCTGCATTGACAAGTAGAGCCTTCCATAAATCTTGTCTTGTTAATTTTGTTCTGTGCCGTCTCTAGGTCTCCTTGTGCCATATGGCTTGCAAAATTGGGAAAGGAATTGATGGCCTGGAGGAAGTTACATTTCTTTACAGATTGACACCTGGTGCTTGTCCCAAAAGTTATGGGGTCAATGTAGCACGTCTAGCAGGTAATGTGTTTCTCTATTCTTTGTCCCTTTTATATTACTTGTGTAAGCTGTGGTGTTTGGGCCTTGAGGTCTCTTTGCTATTGTGTTTTATCTTTTTTGTCTTCCAGTTGCTGGCCTGGAACATTGGTTTAACTAGTTGATGAATAGTATACTTTAATGCATGGTCCTTTATAATAGGACAGGCAATTCCCTGATATTTTCAACTATGTCTGGACTGGTCATCCTCTTAACGTTTGGCTGCTTATCCTACTATCTTACCATTTGTTAATATGATTGTTCGGCTTTATTCAGCATATCTGCTTCCTTTGAAAAATGAGCTTTGAATCCTGACTAGTATTATATCAGGTATTCCTGACACTGTACTTCAAAAAGCTGCTCTAAAATCTCAAGAATTTGAAGGTTTGTATGGTCAAAATAGAAAGAGGTCGGACGACACATCATCTCATACTCCTAAAGACTCGATTGTGGCTCTTGCTCAACTTTTATCAAAAGTTACTGCAAGCCTTAGTTGCCACGAGGCTGCAGAGAGCACACTTGGGTCTCTTAACCAACTGCAACAAGAAGCAAGAATGCTTTTGCAATGAGCTCGTCACCATGCTATTTGTCAACTGGAGACTGTTATTGTCCAATGAATAGGTTATGGAAGCTTTTTGTCTCCATTGTGATGGTAACTCCTTTGCAATGTAAATTCTAACTAGGGACAGCGATTCTGTAGTTGCTCATTGAACTTCCTTTCAATTTTGTAAGTTGAGGGCCAAATTCCCAACACTCTGGGGCCAAACATATGGTATTTTTATTGCAAATCACTAGAGGCGGTACAGGAGGAGAGCTTCGTGCTCCAATTGCTTGTATGAGTTCTGCTAATGGAGCTAATCTACTGCTTTTTCCCTTTTGCTGTAAAGGGGAAATAATGTATTGTTGTATATACTTCACCTTTACATTGTGGAAACTCTTATCTTTTACATTCATATTCCTCCCACAAAAATGGGAATCTTGAAATTTTCTAGAGTTTACAAATTACAGGCACTGCCTTTAAAATAAAAATAAAAAATGAAAAAATAAACACGTGGGCTGCTTCAAAAGGAGTATTGCATGGAAATGAAACTAGATCTCTCATGGCTCATATTGCGATTCGGTATAGCTTTCATCCTCATCTTCATCTGAGCTTGATGTCTCATCAGGCTGCTGAAATATACAGAAAATTTTCTGAGTTATGAGAGTGCTGGTTATAGCTAGGGTTTGACTATTGTGCTGTAAATTACGACATTTACCTCAACCTGAAGGTGATGGTTAATACTTCTCTGGATGACTGTGATTATCCGGATTATAATGCACATTGGTATAATGATTCCGGTGGCTCTTATGAGCAGCAACTGCAATCCACCAACACAAATAAGAACACTTACGATGTATGCATAGGGAGAATGTCACCTTGCAAATAAATTTATTGGTATCAGTTTCACGAGAAGAAAATCAGGTGCTTACTGCAACAAGCGAGAAGGGGTATTCTTCTGCTTCTCCAGTAACCTCGA
This sequence comes from Embelia ribes, assembly GCA_001753735.1. Classification (NCBI taxonomy): domain Eukaryota; kingdom Viridiplantae; phylum Streptophyta; class Magnoliopsida; order Ericales; family Primulaceae; genus Embelia; species Embelia ribes. Next base: position 9,535 of record MKEJ01053224.1, on the reverse strand, counting down.
CAATTAAGTGCTTTACCAAAAGTAGAACTGTTAGCTGCACAATAAACATACCAAGCTTCAGTGCAACTATAGAGAAAAAGGAAAATAGATGAAAAGTTATTTTCTTTTTCAATTTAATTAAAGAGGAGAGCTTACAATAAAAGCTAATGTCCTGCAGCAGTTGGCACCACGATCAGCTGGCAATGAACATTCTGCATAACTGTTTTCAAGCGTTCTTCGTTGGGCTAGTCCCGGGTTTTGAAGCGTTCTCTGTCTTCTTGGGACTTGCAAACTTCCCCTATTATTGGTATGAAACATGGCCAAATAAGCACGTATAATCATTATGACATATAATCTTCCGAAGGAGCTAATTTCCTCGGCAAAGTTTTTGTAAAGAACTGCAATTTTAACTGTACTATTATGCTGCAAGTGTATGACGAAATGTAGCAATTCTAACCAAGGATAGCTACAATCGAAAAATTACCTAATGGTAACAACTGCATCGATTAATTGGGACTTTGTGGGAGGAGCTATATACCCAGGTTCAAATTTCTGCCACCAACAACCGAAATTGTTCTCGTTAATGAGTAGAAAGATACAAAACACCCTTAGAATTTTAGCAGTTGTAGAGATATACAAACGAAAGACCTGAACATGCTGAAGTAAAAACTATAATTTAGCAATGACAAACCAATACATTATCTAGATTGTCCAAGTGGTTGTACTTATTTAACCGTGGTAAAAATCATCTGCGGCAGAACTATTGTTTTGGGCAAGAAGGCCAATTTCTCATAATTCTTTCCAACTAGAACAAAAGTGAAATAATTAAATTCCAAAGGGGCAAGAAAAACCATGGGTAGAAAGGGAAATATATGATTGTTTTTTGTCCTTTTATTAGTCCATTTTAGGCAAAGCAAAAATCTTGGAATGGAAACAAAAACAAAATAACATACTATTAACTGTTATTAAAACAAAAGTTGTAGCTTATTATAGCTTTTATACTTGTCAATGTCAGAGTTGTACGCAAACAACGCAACAAGAGTATGGAGATATGAATATGACATCAATATATACATACATATAACACAAAACATATATGTGACTTGTATGCATATGCGCAACCCCATTTCCTGAGGTAAAATAAAGGTAGTTGTGGCCGAATATGGGCTCTTTTACTCCTTAAGAAAACCAAGAAGAAACAAGAAGTTTCGTCTTATCTACCTTTGAAAGAGACAACATTGGGTATAATTTTCAAGGAAAAAGTAATTCCCAATTGGTTGGGCAGAAAATAAAAATTTTAATGTGTTACTGGCACTTTTCCCATTTAAAGCTTTCACCTGTTTTTTTAACCATAAACTTTCAATTTATATTATACTTGTAAAAGATTTAGAAATTATAGTTTTAACTAACTGGGTAAGCAAATGAAATATGATGGACTAAGACTTATTTGAAATATAAAATCATACCACAAAATTAAGAATTATCATTCATTTACAATTCTTTTGCATGTATTGTAAACTATGAATCCATACAGTTTTGTTGAACAAAATGATGCATCTAATTTTTTGGTCAATTGAAAAGGAAATCCGTATGTAAAACTACATAATAACACAATGTCACCGTCACAATATTCTAATATAATGTATTTTACACATCTTTCCCAGCAAGTACTACTAATTTCTTTTGCAACGCAAAAGGGGGACAAATTTGAAAAATTAAGCAAATGGATGAATAACCAGAAACCAAAACTGAAAATTAGTGAATCAAAATGGAAACAATTCCATCGAATTTACAAAGCTAGTTAAATACAAAATAGAAAATAAAATTCAAAACAGAGAACTATGATCAAGAGATTCTAACCTGTAGACAAATTTCGCAGGTCGTATTTCCCTTCTCGTAACACCATCTCTGTATGCAATCTCTGTGCGCAAACTTGAAAAAAAAAAAAGGGCAGAAAATTAAATCAACCAGAGGACTGGCAAACCAAAGTTTTCAAAATTGAGCACACAAAAAAATCGACTTAGATTTTGTAATAAAAACATATACATACATACTTTGACAGTTCCATCACAAGCACAAGGAGCTTCTAAGGTGTTGCAACTCTCAAGCTCCTCTTCATGGCATATTCTACATATTGAGTTTTGTGACAAATCATCAACATATACAACAACCTCTCCCATATTTCTTTCTTTTTTCAAATTTCTCTCTCTCTTTCTCTGTCTCTCTTTTGTTCTCTCTCCCTCTCCTGGGCTGGCTTGGAGTTTAAATAGGGGAATGAATGAAATTTCCTATTTTGCCCTTGTATATTGTTCAATATTGGAATGCTTGCTTGTGGAAAATAATAGATCGCAAGTAAATGGACCAATTCAAGACGCGGTCTAATTGTTGACCATAGGGATTTTCATTAATCTAAATAATCAAATTTACGTTTTATCTTTGAATGAATGACTACACTTAAATAAATTATCTTACAAATAATAAACAAATAAACATAGGAACTCTGAAAACAAACCATTCATCACTTCGTTATTAGAATGTTTAGTCATTACAAAATTAGATAAATTTACATAGTTGTCCTTTATGATTGTAAGGAGCAAAAATAAGACAAATTATAGAAATGGGCTTTTTTATTTAATTTAAAATTTAAATTTTATATCTTTACTTTTATCTAAAAATGTGTGATCAGTTTAATTGTATCAAATAATTATATATAGATAGAGTGTAAAACAGTGACTCTGGGTACCAAAAACTAAAAACAACATATCTTGTACAACATAGAAGAGTTGTACTATATTTCATCACAAAATTTATCCAATAAATTTTATTCATACTATTTATAAAAATAAATTTCAATATACAATATATGGTCCATCTAAAAAACAAGAGTAAATTATGTCAAAAAGACATTCATGTAAACGAAGAAGAATTTTTAACAGACTTTGCAGGTAGACGAATCATTTTTTAGGGGAAAAAAAAAAAAACATAATGGGTTGACGTTAGATGTATGTTTTATCAAACGTAAAAGTTGTTCATCTTTATGTTTCTAGCAAAGAGGCATGAATCACCTAACTTGCAATCCACCACAACCAAATTATTTGGGTTTGAACATTTTGATTTTAAATTGAAGGGATATCTACCTTCAAACAAAAAATTACTCTAGAAAATTTTAAATCAATACAAAAAGCAACCATGCTCATACATTAAAATAATAATAATAATAATACAAATACAAGACTTGAAAAGTAAAATTAGTTTCGCTAAGTGGTTTTCTGCAATGACTTTTTGTTCAATTGGTGGATGGTATTCATGTATTAATTTGTGATTACTATTTTTTTTAATTTAAAGTGGTATTGCGGTCTTTTTTGCGTTACAAAATTGGTATTTTATGCTTCTTTCTTCTAGTGAAATTGTGAAACTTCATCTCAATATTACAAGTATATTACTCTCGTATGAATTTTTGAAACACTAGATCACATCATTGTTTTTGTGGCAGTACTAAAAACACATAATTTGGCCAAACATTTTTGTTGATTAAAAATTGTAAAGCAATATTAAAAGGACTTTTGTTGTCTTTTTAATTTAATTTGAACTTATTCTTTTGGTCCTGAAAATTGAATTAACGGTAAGACCGTTGTTAGGTGTACCAGAAATGTGAAGATCCCACCAAAAACAGGCAATTGAAAATAATAAAGTATTTTCAGTATCACCCTGCCAAATATGTTTTATTACTTCATCTCCCTCCCGCTATTGAAATGTTACACTGTTTACCTATTTATGTATCATTCACATTCACGTGATACTACAATTCTTGTTTTTTTTTTTTTTGTTTTTTTGGAAATTTGATACTACAATTCTTGTGAAAGAACAAATCGAATTATACATAAAGTTAGAAGAATTTATTTGCTTAATACTGTAGGGGTCAAAATGATAGTCAGTAGAAATCTAAGGGGTAGTAATACAATTAACCATCAATCAAGGTCCAGGTCGCTGTGAGCCTGTGATCCAGTGGGCCCATTTTGGGGCTCGGTACACATTTTAAGTTTTAAAATATTTAATTTTAAAATTTATTTCTTTATCTTTATATATAAAGACTGAGCAACCCTGTGGCTGCCTTTACAATTTGTTATTCCAAAACTACTCTTTACTATTTTTCAATATTGCAAAAATTAAACAAATTGATACTAGAAAATACAAATTTTGTAAGGATAAATTTATCAATATACCATATATCCATTTTTCTCTTATGTAACTTTCAGCCGTTTCCACCTCCTCTTAATTTACACTTTCTCTTTTTTTCTATCTTTCTCCATTTCAAATTAAAATAAATATATATTTTTTTAGTTATGACACTAAATTGGCATGTAAATTTTTAATTTGTGATTATCAATTCTGTATATTTGTAAAAAATATTACACATGTATCGTATCGTGTGTGTCACTGAATTAATGGATAATAATTTGAATAGTGACATATGTCCTTGTCCTAATTATCTAAAATGTTTTGCCTTTTTAAATCGAATCTAATTCTAAAATATGTGGATAAGTCCACGAGAACAAAAAATGAGCCAAATGGCAGACGAAGAGCTTCTAATTTTCTTTCACACGTTTCATTTTGGAGACTGCTAAAATGACAGTTGGTTGGGCTTCATCTTCCCAACGAATAACATAATTTATTTCTATTAAATATAAATAAATAAATATATTTAATTTTAATTTATTTAAGCCAAAATAATAAATAATTTTGATTTAAAAACTGAAAAACTATATAGTATTATTTGTTTTTTAAAGAGTAAAAAAAATTGAAACTGCGAACAATCTATCAATTTATGGCGTGGTCTGGATGAAGCGATCCTATCCATCCACGTGTCTGCCACGTCATAGTTGTCCTAATTTCCCTGTCACCGGCTTTGTTTCAAGAGGACAATTCTTGCGAAATTTATAAATTTTGGTATAGCCAATTTGACGTATTGGCTTTCATCTTATGGTTTTCAAATATATGCATAATATAATACTGTAGTATTCTTTACATTTTTCACATATATATATATATATATAATATTGAAGGCACAAAAAGAAGTAATAAATGATATAAGACTGATGGAGTGCTTGTTGCTGTCCAGCCGTGCACACGCCTCATATATAATTTGGATACAATGATTATGGATTTGTTTGCTAGTATTTTGAAGCTAATGTTTTTCTTTTTTTTTTTTCAGTAAAAAATGTAGATTGTATTTGCCAGTTTAATTTTTAAACTATTTTTTTTTTAAATCTTTTTTGACATAAAAAGTAGATAGTTTAAACTGAAAGCATCTTGTTTTTTATCGGAGAAAGAAAAACTATAATTAAATTTCAACTAAACATGCTAAAAATTTGCTAGTTATTGGGTTGGTTTGGTGGAATAGCGAGAGTATTATTTTTGTACTTATAAGTGAAAAACAAAATAAGTTACTTGTTTGCAAATAAAAATAAAATATTTTTTATTTAAAAATACCAAAAGTATATTTCTGCTGAAGTAAAAATTTTATTACTTTTTCTAAAAAAATATACTTATTCCATACTGTATCATATTACTAATTACTTTTCACAATTTCCTATATAAAAAAATGTATTTTTTTTTATTTTTACTCAACACACATACAATACTTGTAAGTATTACTTAAAACTATATTTTGCCACTTCTGATAAAAAAATATTTTATTTTTACTTTTATAATACAACCAAATCACCCATTTTACCCTTGTGGACGGTCTGGGAACATTCTTATTGAACTAATTAAAATATGATATAAAGCTGCAACTCATATGCATTAGACTAAATTTTGTGTGGAAACAAAACCCAATAAAACAAGAAGCTGTACAATTATTATATGGAGCCCATAATCATATCTCAAGAATTCAAATTCAAAAAAAGTTTGGTTTAAAATAATTCTGTGTTATGAACGTTGTGAGTATTCATTTCTTTTTAAAAGGATTAGAATTAGAAACATTATGATTACTGCTATGTCACGTTGTAAACACGTGTTTTTATATTTTGCAACCAAGATGAATGTTAGTAGCTACATTCAAAATTTTTATTATTACTATTATTATTATTTTTTATTTATCATAATGTCAAACCAATTAAAGTTCAACACATCTAAATATCCCAAAAAAAATATTGAAAATACATATTTTTACCGGATTCTTGTTCTCATTTTTGCTCCAAATAGCTTAGTTTGACATTTCAGCCTATTTATGTTGTTTTCAATTTTAGTGATTGAAATTTCCCATATTTAAGGCAATAGATGTTACCTCGCGAGTTTTTAAACAACAGAAATATTTATTCCATAATCCAAAAATCAACCTTAATTTTAGAAGTTCCGACAAATATTGACTAGAATTTTTGTAGAAATTTTTTTTTGACCACGGTTGTATTTATTTTGGTTCTAAAAATTGATAACATGGTTGCTCCATTCTATATTTCTATTTAAAATTATTTTAGTTGTAGCTTTTAAGTGGGGAAAAAAAAATAGCTTGAGAAAAAAATTGATATCTCCAACTTGAGACCTCTAGCTATTTTAGATCAAAATAGAAAACAAATTCATGTTGCAAGCTTCTTAGCCAAATATTGTCCAATTTTTAAATAGAAAAATTGAAAGTTTTTTAGCTGTATGCTAATAAGCCCTTAACGATACTTATTACTATTTATTTAAGTATTATTTATAAAAAAATATAAACAATGGGTCTAGCCACAAAGGAATGGACTGAAATGTGATCGGGCGATTCAGGCCTACAAGAATTACGAAGCCCATGAATGAAAATAGGCTTACACTTTTAGGTCCAATAACTTACGGGCCAACTTATTTAACTATTGCTTACCCAGCCTAGTCATATTAATTATTAATTCTTAAATTTGTCCACGGAAGATGGGAACACAATACGTTGGGATAAAGTTGTCAAACAGTATAGATAATAATTATAATAATAATTAGTAGTGGTAATAATAATAATAACACCCTTCATTTCCTATTTGATAGGCTCGTTTAATTTTTCAAACAAATTAAGAAATGAGAGTATGATAGTAAAATACTTGTTTGTAGGAAATCTAAACAAAGAAAAGTGTTGTCTAATTTGGGACACACCAAAAAAAAAAAAAGTAGCTTATCAAATAGGAATGAAGGAAATAATAGGTCAACAACAAAAATAATAATAATAACAAAAAAATTGTTTTTCTTTTATGACAAATACAAATATCAAATATAACAAAACTTGTATTTTTTTTTGGATAATGTTTCTCTTATTTCGATTCTCTGGTGCTATTTTTTCATTGGATTATGAAAGATTGTTAGAATTCAACCGAAGGATAGTAGCCATATAAATGTGGATTATATTAAGAAGATGAGATATGCTTTTTCTACACTACACAAATTCAAAGGGTCACCCTCTCAACCTCATCTCCCAAAAGTCAGGGCACAAAAAAGTTAAAAGCAACTGATTTGGACAATAGTTGGACTTCTTTAACTTTTTTTCATTATTTTCTTCATCAAGATATTTATTTGTATTTGATAGGGATGAGAACGATTATAAGAGAAGAAATATTGCGGAGATGCATACACAAAAAGAGAGAAAATGAAAAAAATAAAGTTGGAATGAACCAATTTGGTCTATATTTATAGCTTTATTTTATATATTTTATCATATTATAATTTCTCTTTTTATATAAATAAAAGTATACAATAGTATTAATTCCGTAGACTATACCTAAATTAAAATTGTTTTAACTTGAGGCTAAACCACATAATTATTGGTTTTCTATTTTATATTCCTAAATATTACTTTATTTGTTTTATAGCATGATTCACTACACGTTATCAGTACAAGTCTCTAACTAGAAAAATATTCAGACTCTACTGAAAATTTTATAAATTTGTCGAAATTTATATATTGAATTTATGAGAAAAATATATATATATGGTAACATCATACTACCTTATTTTGTAATTTTATATTTAATTTTCACCCAAACAATTATTGTGAGCCATGATGGTTGCCTATGAAGTTTTAGGCAATGGGAAGATGGATAACTTTAATAAAAATAGTCATAATTTGAACAAATATGAGAAAAATATTATTTCTACTTGATATAAGTTTTTGATTCGGTGATATATAAATATTTTTTCAAAATTTTTGTATAACAAAAATAATTCTTATGATGTCTTCACTATGCTGAAAAAAAAATTCACATGAATATAATTTTTGCAAGTTTAAGTTACATGGCCTACAGTTGAATAAATATATACATATAGTGGTGCTTTATGAGTAGTCAAAATGTATTGAAAGTCATATAATTTATTATTAAGGGTGCAGAAACTACATATAAATATATTTTATTTTAAAATATATGATATTTAATGGATATTTTAAATTTTTTTGGTGTGTTGTATCTCATTAACAACATTTTGGCAAGTTCGACTTGCCATGGTTCTTAAATGTGACATATGAGACCAAGTAATTTCCTCATAAAATGTATCTCAAGGTAAAGGGAAAAATAAAATATCCTAGCATAAATGTCAAATTCAGTGGCCATAGCCCGCCAAGGTTGATGATTTGGACATTTAATTAATTGAATTTTGAAAAAATAACGAAAGGGATTGAGACATTAGCCAAGATATTTTGGGGGTATAAAGCAAAAAGTGAATATCTTTATCCACCTACATTGTGCTCAAATAATTCATTTTTAGACGACCATAATTTGATTAGAAGCTAAGTACAAATACTAGGTGGCTAATATGTACACGAAAGCTAAAGAATTTTGGTAGAAAAAGGTTGAGGATATATTTTAAATAAAAAAATAATAAATTGCGTTGTTAGAAAATTAAAAAGTAATACATATTGACTCTCTACCATTGATGTATTGGCATAATTATTTTACTCTTATATGTTTTCTTCTGTTTTTAGTTCCGAAAGTACCCCTCGCCTATCTGAATTACAATTCATAGAAGTGAGTAAATCTATCCGTCCATGACAAACATTATAAATAATTAGGGTTTAATTTGCAATAATTATTAATTATTCCTAATAATAAAAATTAAATTGTAATTACGGCAGGCCAAAGGCCAAAACTCATACATTCAGACCAAAAGATGTTAAACAAAAAGTGGAAAGCTATTTATTATGAGATAGATATTTTATACATCATTAATCAATTGACGCGTAGAAGATACACTATTTACACATAGGAAAAAAATTATTCATTGGGATTTGCTCTCAATACAGTATTTTTTCTTTATTGCACAATACATAAAAGTTTTTGTACATAATTACTGCATTTTGAGGATAAAAATTAATATAAACTAAGAATAATTTATCACAACTTATATCCATTTAAATAAATTAAAATTAATAGTAATAACTAGTTCCTTATTTATATTAATTTGTCTTGAAAACACATTAATTCTTGTAAATTACAAGAAAAATATTTATTGTATTGGGAGGACTTCCCATTTATTAATAATAATATTGTTAGATTCTTCCTAATGATGAAATGAAGAATTAATGTATATATAAATTTATTTATTT
>MKEJ01053222.1:0-13420 GCA_001753735.1 Embelia ribes | reverse complement strand
TTGTTTATTGCTTTCGAGTTTATTTATATTCTTTTGTTACAATCTAACGACCCCAGATTTTTATGGGAAAATTTGGGGCGTGACAGGTCAAAACACATTTAATGTTAAAGACTCATAAAGAGGTATTAAGACTTACAGTTGTGCATAACCTTGAAGACCAATACAAAGTGCTCTGTCATATAACCTCTGCACAAGTCTCCGAGAGATGAATCTGTCGCCTATCTGGGAATAGGGGAAAAGAAGAGTAATCGACTACCAAATAAAAACAATCAGAACAACTTCGATGTAAGTTGGAAAATGCTCTGAAAGAACAAACAAGAGGAGTTTCCGCTGTTCATTCGGCACCATCTCTTTTTCAAAACCAGAAGGTAAGAAAATAAATGGCTTAGAGAAAATAGAAACAAATAGTTTGGTAGAAATTTGTAAAACTGTCCCTTAGTTCTGGTAATGTCTGAAATGTTTTAACATTTTGCAATGATAGATAATTGTTTCCAACCAGAAGATCCCAAGGAGAGCAGATGGCAACAGCCCCAGCTATAGGAACATTGTCCCTATCTTCACCAAGATATTTCACCTGAAAATAAAATTTGGATTGTCTAAATATCAAAATGATGACATTTCAGATGTTGATGCTAATGCATATGATTGGATAGGGGCATATCTAAACAATGAAATATTGAGATGCATAAGTGCATCATAATCTGACAAATACATAGCTGACACAAAGTTACGTAGACTTAGCTCACTAATTGTATATACATCTAGGATGAAAGAGCTCACGATATATGCAATGCATATTTGCTCTCTTTATTGATGAAGTTAAAAAAGTATAAATTTAAATTTATAGTTAGCATTGTGTAAACAGAACAGGAATTCAGCTGTAGTAAAACACACCCCATCTTTTTTCATTTTATTTTTTTTGTTAAGGTGTTATTGTGTTTTTTCCCTTGTCACTGTTATTAGTGTTTATGTTTTTTTTTTGCTCTCCCCCACTCAATCCCCCCCCCCAAGTAAATTTTTTCTAACTAGGCCAATCAAAAATTCGAAAACGTGTTTATTTCCCATTCAAGTGACTCCCACCTGTTAAATACAGGAAGAAATCACCTGTATGGAGAACAGTCAACTGCCAAAACTCTATACAAATAACTAGAGTAAATTAACATGATTGACCAGAATGTTGGCACCAATGCTAGTTCCAAAAGTTGACAAGATACCACCGGTCTCCCTCTCAAAAGTTGCTAATTGAGGACCAAAAACAGAAAGACATACAAGCATCATCAAATATTTCCGCTCGCAATGTGAATATATGTCTTATCTAATATACCAGCCAACTGACCAGAATGTTGGCACCAATGCTAGTTCCAATGACATATAGTGGAGCCTTGGCATATTCACAATGAAGATAATTGATAACTTCTCTTGCATCTTCAGTCCATCCAGCATTATAAAAGCAATCAGACTGCACAGGTAATAAAGCTTTATCATATATATATATAAACAAAGCTAGAGATTTTAAATTAAGCTACACAATTCAATGATTGACAAAGTTCAACAATTAAACACTGAAGTCTGGAACATTACTATAGCGATTTCGAAAATAAGTGGCATCTACCTGAACCCCACTTATACCGGCAATTGTTTCAAAAGTAAATTGAACTGGAGCAAAGGAAGTAAAACTAAAGCATTAAAAACCAATTGAGATAAATTAAAGAGGACATAATGCTCCTAGACATTTTCAATGCTACCCAAGAATGAGAGGGAAAGAGGAGCTATGAACAAGGATGGAAATGAATACTTGTAATCACCACCTCTTATAGTTTCCTACACAACTAAAGCTCAGAAGTCAAAGCATGTTCATACTTTTCACCATGGGAAAAAAAGAAGTAATAGTAAAATAACATTATTTAACGGTACTAAAGCTCAGAAGTCAAAGCATTTCAAGTTTTTCTGTAAAAATTGATATAATTAGCAAAAATAAGCATCTATTTAAGTTAACAAAGACGTACAGTGTCATAACCAATGTTCCGTTTCAGTGCCTACGAAATGGTAAGTTTTGGCAGTTTCATGGAAATGACTGGAATTTAACAATGTATCGTCAAGTTTCAGGCAGTATAAAAATCATCCAGGTGAACAAACCACAAGTCACGGATACGCAATTCAGTAAAGCACAGACTTTTGTAGATGAGAAGAACCACACAAGTTCAAAGAACAGAATATATGAAAACGTAAGGAAAAGAAAGTTATAAAGAGACTTACAGTGACAGAAACACCGCCCAATCCTCGGTGGTTGCTAATTAGCACGTTCCAACCATGTTTTGCTGTGTTGAATGCAAGGTGTTTTAAGTACTGCGAATATGAGAGCAAAAGCACAATTACACCCTTGAATGTAGTATAAGAATGAAAATGATGCAAGTTATGTCCCACTATGACTCTAGGAGAACCCTTCACTTTTTCCCTCTAGCTCAATGATAATTTTAGAAGATAGGTCGCCTGGCACTTTGTACCAAAAGATATTGCCCTGGTCGTACCCTCCCACAAAAGAGGTCAGAGAAAAAGATGAATGTGTGCGTGTGGGTGTGTATGATGTTCTTAATCCCAAAGGGAAGCACATGGATGGAATTTTTCCCTTATTTATGACCAAGATGACATTTCCAATTCTGCACCAACATGATGTTTGCCATGTAGACCAGATTGCAGCCAAATGAAAGCACAATCTACAAGGTTAAGGACAAAAAAATAATTTGATTTGATGAAAAGGTGAAGCATGGATTGCTATTCTTAAATCCCAATCTTCTCCATATCACCCAATGTCCCCACTTTGTTATGCACAATCATGATTTTTATGAGATTGGCCTTCATCTTATTATTCATATACCACTCAACAATACCACATCAAATTTCTTAGAATCAAACCCAGTAATGCTTAAAAAACAAAACCCTGGTTGATTGAGTCTTGAGCACCTCTTCATTCCCAGAAACATGAACAATGTCACTAGGATCCGATAAGTGAAAGAGGCATACAAAGATTACTGAGCTTACAGGAGAAGCAGAGTCACTAGTTAATCCAGGTATCACCACCATAATAGGAGTTGGATCGTCTTTCAAAATAAAATTGCTCCTATACCTTCCATTGCCTGAAACTGTAAATAAAAAAAATGGAGAAGCACAAAGTGGTGATTTTATGCAAATCAAAGCTCATGTCGCCAGATAACTATGTTAATAACAAGCTAGTAAAAAAGGCAACTTGTATGTGAGGGGACATATTAAGCTAATAAAGATGGTTACTAGTAGGTGAATGTCTAATGGAGGGAGGGACAAAAAGTAAACAGTTTTATTTCTAATTGACAAGTTATAATTTATGTTGAAAGATCTAATATAAATAAAACCAGATTTATTTTAAGACGGGCTAATAATTAAATCTTCAGACCTACATCCCTCGGTCCTATTTTAAGGAACTTGCGCCATTATCATTGGTTTCCAAATTATTGCTGCATGGGCTATCCAAATAATGGGGAAAATGTAGCCAATAATCATAAAATTACCAAGCAAGTTGCTGGAAAATATATGAACAAATTTATCATAAAAATAAAAACACAAATATGCAACAAGTAATGACTGCCCCAGTAAACAAAATGGAACTTCCTATCAAGATAGGAGCAAAACCACCCCTGTAGAAAGAAATGTAACATTTGCCCCTTTTAAAATATAAAGTATATATGATATATCTTTCAAAAGTGTTGCCCCTCATCCCTTTTCACATTTCGGTCACCAAAATAAACGCAAGCATTTGTACATTTATATCCAAAAAGAACTGATTGGAGCAACAACAGCCAGAATAAGACTTATGACATTTGATGCCAATGTACTTTTTGCATAGAAATAAATCCATAAAACATAGATTAACGCCACTACCATCAGAACTCGAGAGCCAATCCAAAGCAATAGTTCCACCATCAGAGGCATGATATAATTGTCTGAAAGAAACTGCAAACACTCGTTAGACATAAGGACAAATTATCTAAAAACTGAAGCTGGATTTTTGAATTTCCTAAACAAAGAGTTCATGATGGTAACAAGACAAACAAAACATGTTGAAATCTGTCAGATTTACCAGAGATGACTCAACACTGCAGCTGAGATCAGAAAATAAACAGTAAGCCAGGAGAGTCAAAATCTAAAAACAATTTTGCTCTTCACAACAAAGAATAATGCTTAAAGAGAATAATGACTGATGTGATCAGAGGTTAAAGACAAGCAAAGGCAGTACAACATCCAAGAATGCAATTTAACAATACGGGAAATCTCCATAAGTTAACACAACAAACAAACAAAAACAACTATGCTAAAATTCTTCATGGATATCAATACACCCACAAGAGATATTCGCTAAAGGAAAAGGTATCGTAAAAGTGTAGAAGTGAGAACCTACCGAGTATTTTGACCGGGTAATTCTAGTTTATACTTGACAATCCCATATCTACATATACTGGCTGCTATTCTAACCTGTTCCTGATGCTAAACATTCTTTCCTGACACTAAATAAATGCATACTGGTTTTGATATATAATATTGCATTTTGTTTTTGAATACAAGAAACCATTTGATGTCACAAAACAATTCCTGTACAATTTTGGTACCTGCGTGCGTAAAATACTTAGGTCAAGGAACAAGCATTGGTAATTATTAGAAGGGATAATCATGATGACATAGTTCAGAATTCAGCAATCTATTAACCACTTCACTAAATACTCCACAACCAATTGATCCCCCGTCAAATATATATCTAAATCTGTGCCCTTTTCTGGAAAAGAAAAAATTAAAAATAGACTCGGACAGAAAAAAACAAGTAAAATAATCTGAGATGCTATTTATATGATATAGATGTATAACCCAGTGCACAAAGCTCCTGCATTACAGGGTTTAGGAGGATATGATATAAGCAAACCTCACCCTTATTTCTAGAGAAGTTGTTTCCAAGGTACGAACCCAAGACTCTCAAATCGCAATGGAGGTGTGCATAGCCCTAACCTATATGAATATCAAGTTAGGACTTTTAGTGCCACTAATATCAATTTCGGAAGAGACTGAACATGGATCAGCTATGACATTTTGATGCCATGTGAACAAGAAGCCAGCTCCTAGACAGTATCAAAGCTACAATGCTTTTGTCAATACCATTTCCTCCCCCAAACTAAAACTATAGACACCATTTAGCAGATGCCAAAATTTGCAACTGGTAATTTAAGAGATTTGGTAGTAGCTGTTTTTTACAAGTAATAATAACACTAAATACAGGAGAACAAAGAAACTAGTACCATGTAAAGGTGGAACATGCAAACCTATATTTCCTAAAACTTGCCCAAACCCCTACAGAATAAAAAAGGAGCTTGTAAAGAAATGGAAGGCTTCTCCTGCATCTGAACAAATGGAAACTAACAAACTTATCTCTTTTTAAAGAATGGATTTATCTGTACATTTCTTTAGAGCTAACATGTTTTTGTGCACCATATGTGTCATAATCATCAAATCATATAGAAAAAGAACAAAATCCGGTAAAAGGTTTCACTTTTAAGTTTCACAAATTGGTACTTTCTCCTCTGTTTCCATGCTTCTCAAATCATGGTACCACCCCACAGCTATCACTAATTCGACACCCATTCACCCTCTGAAATGTAAAATCAAGGTGAGCACGTTTAAATAGTCCATAATCTTATATTCATCCATGTTTTTGGTGGTCCACTTCTTTTCTTGTCACTAGCAATCATTTTTTGTAGCATTTCTACATTGTTGAAACTACTTAAAACAATAAACTAAAAGACAACTATGCAAAGTGCAACACCCTTAACCTTAACATATCAGTACAAAGATGTCTTTAGAACTTCATTGCATTTGAAACAGATGACCATCACTGTAAAGAAGAAGACTCGCCTTCTGTAACTAAAAACAGGAGGCCTCCCAAAGAAGTTCAGAAAGGTAGTCTGGATATGAGGACTTGCAAGCCACGGCGTAGTCACATACCTTCAAAATACAACAACAAACCAAATTACTCTAATGCTAATGTTTTCCGATCAAGGATGTGAAATCAATAGGGATTTGCAGTCAATTAATAGCTATATACAAAGTTTTACATGTGAGATGACTAAATTTTATGCCATCCTTAATTCACAGAAACATTTAGTTGTCATGATGATTACAAATAGCAGTTGTACACTGATCATTTCAGTTCAACAACATTAAGTGAAAGATCTAGAAGTACAACTACAACTAACTTTTGTAAAATCAATTACCATCAGAAATTAAATCATCTACAATTACACATCGGATATTCAAATCTGTTCATTTAAAATCATATTCTCTACCTCAACATAAGTACATCTACCAGAGTCATCAGAACTGAGGTGCTTTTTATATTGTGTTTCCAAATTAGCCTCTTGGTTTTGTAATGACATAGTTACCTTAATTTTTTAAATTATTAATACTCATTGTTTAAATATTATCCCACATTTGGAATTGATTGAATTTCTATATGGTACATAATGGGCCCCCTCCAATAGGTCTGTTTAGTAGGAAGTATAAGGGCTTTAATATAATAGGATCAGAGCCAACACAATTTGTTTGATTGTAAGAAAAAATTGTGTATTATTGATTTGACTCCACCCGTTTATGTGCACTTGTTGGGCCTTTGATTTGAAATTGGTCAGCTCACAAGCAAGGGAAGTGTTGACTTATTATCCCACATATAGAATTGATTGAAGTGCTAAATAATGGGCTCCCCTTCTTCCCCTAATAGGTCATTTGGTGCTTTTAGTGGGAAGTTTATGGGCTTTAATAGCCATTAAATAAAAGAAATTACAAATTCAAAATAATCGCAAATGGAGGTTCCTAGTGAGAATTTCACTAAATGATCTAATTTTATTATACAAACTATATCACTTGCACTATTAAAAGTGTTCTTTAAAATTTTAATGCATTTATCTTACCACTTAATTACACATTACTGATTAGTATAAACTAAAGATTCAACGAGTGTCATGAGTCTTGAGTCCTTAATCAGGGATCTAAGAGACCAAATGATGAGTAATACCCTTACTTAGAGACTAGCTGACGTAGCACACTCGCTATGCGTCTGCAAGTCGGATTGTGATATTAAAATTTATCAGACTTTTTACAATTACCTTCTATGTTTCTTCTCTCTCCCTTGGCAATGTAGCAAGATTAAAACAAATTAAATCAAAAAATCGTGAACAAAAGACAGAAAGGAAGGAACATTTCATTTGGAATAGAATAAAGGATCAGTTATTTTGAACAAATATGTATGGTTGGAACAGGAGAGAGAAAAGAGGGAGTGAGGAGTTATGCTTTGATGGTGGGGTTAATTTTTTCATCTTCGCCCTTGTAATTTAACTAAGATATACCTTTTTTAGCTATAATAATAATTATTGAAGATGTTGAAGGGTAAAAATGTCCAGTTAAAAGTTGACGCACCCTCAAATCTTTTATAGGGTAGTGACTTTATAGATTAAAGATTTAAACTCGAAAAATTCAAGAAAAAGCTTGAATAGAAAACTACTTTTTGCGTAAAAACAAATAGGAAACCTATAAGGTTCGGATACATATCACACCCTGAGACAACTGCCATAAATTGTCATAACATCTTGGCATAGGACAGTATTGAACACCGAAGAGATAGACGTTTAAACAAAAACAAACGAAAGACGTTTTGGCAAAAAAGGAACAAAAATATGACAAAAGAGATCTCCATTCTTTACTAAACACCACTATTTATTTATAAACCACTCTCAAAATAATACATCAAAAAGGTCATTTTTATACAAAACTGAAAGAAAAAACCCTGATGGGCCTAACTCTTATAGGCCTACTACCACTAATAAGACAATTAAAATAAATAAATCCTATAGGATATTCTCCTAACTTAATTAAATAAAATAACATTAAAGAAAACCAAATATTTTATCCTATAATCTACATCATTCTCTTCTTATTGAAAAAAGTTCGACCTCGAACCTTAAGTTTTCAAATAAAACAAGGAGTTAATATCTAATTATCCACCAAATATTAGCATAACCACGAAGTTTGTGGGACATAAAGAATGCACGGATGTCTTCATGAACTTCATACGCAAACACTATCAGCCCACTTAGAACATGACTTTTCGATTATAGTACCACACTCGCAATGTCTTTCTTTGACCCGAATAAGCTCACGACATAAATTATGATAGTCATCCCAATAAACTCTTCCGCACATAGGTTAACGAAGTCATCCAATAGCCAAAAAGGATCAACATAGTTAGCTCATGACTTGAAGGACATCTTACCAACTTCTTTCTATTCATACACCTCTCCTTAAGTAGCACAATCTTTTAGCATCAAGTATTCATTTTCAAAAACCAACAAATGAGGATCAATGAAATCCGAAAAAACCTTTGAAAATTTATTACCATCAATTATTTCGTTGTTAACAAAAATAAGTTTCAAAGGGTTTTTTCCGCTTGCGCAATTCAATTTTTTCCTCCTTTTTTTCCTTCAACGGAAAACATTTGACTTGGGACAATAATTTCATCTTTCCTCCTTTTTTCAACACAAAGAAATGTTTTCTCCAGAAATAAACATAATTTTAAGTCTATCAAAATAACAGGTGTACGTATTGTTTGTTTTGCTATAAAGAGAATTAGTATCCAACTACCACGTTTGTCCAAATAATATGTGACAATGTTTCATATCAATGACATCATAAAATCACTTCACCCGAATATGTTTTTTCAAAAGAAAATGGAACTACACATTATTTTGTTATCTTATAAGTTAAGTAAATAAAAAACGGACTATAACGGTCCCATGTTTGTAATTGTAATTTTTCCACTATACATTGACACATAATTAGCAAAACAAATCCATGATCGATAGCTTGCAGATATTATCCTTCACTTTGCAACGAGTGCGGAAAATACCTTTTTGTAGTGTCCATTCAGTCCCTATGACTACCCCAGTCAATATCTCAAACTCTAGGGACCTCTCAGTACTTTTTCCAAACTACAGTGGTAATTTGTGATTTCTCCAAACTATAGGGGTCAATCTAAATTTTTCTCAAAACTACACAGGTAGATCTGAATTTTCCTAAATCGTAGGGGCATTTGATAAATATATGTTGAAATTTAAGAGATACTTTGGTAATAACCCAAAATTATTGTTAGGGTTTCAAGACTTCTGCTGCCTCTCCCCCTGTGGCAATTGATGTACACAAGATTGAATACCGTATAAATAGATGGATGTTTTAATAAAAACAAACAGAAGGGTGAACATTTTAACAAAAACACAAATAAAACATATAGGGATCCAACACCCAAATTAAAAGAAATCCAATACTCTTTTAATGAAAACTCATAAACTCAGCTCCTAGAAAATAATTCAGCGTAAAGGTCCTTTATATTAAGGATTGAAAGAAAACCCTAATGGGCCTAACGCTAATAGGACTACTAGCACTAATAAGACAATTAAAATAAATAAATCCTATAGGTTATTCTCCTAACTTAATCATATAAAATAACATAAAAGAAAACTAATTATTCTATCCTAATCTACATCAAACGGCCCCAGAACATTATATATTTATCCCATTGTATAGGACTCGGCCCCAAAAGCAAAAAATCCTGATTCTGCTGCTGGATGCAGTATCAGGAAGCAAAGACAAATAAAGGAAAAAACATCCAACGCAACAAAATCAAAGAAGAATTTAACATATCAAATAACCCAGCACTTACTCAGTGAGCTTTTCCAGATCTTCCACAGCTTTAAATAATGCATGAAGAGTCATCTTCTTTACCTGTTCCATATGAAAAGAAAATTAAATACATATTAAGATCATTTAACACGACCCAAAAGCATGAGATACCGTGGACCTTTAGACATGCTCGTATCTATAATGACCTCAACCTCCTCTATATGTTAAATGAGGAAATGGAAAAATGGTGAGAGAAAACAAATAGAAAGTTGGGAGACAACAACGTTGAAGTGAATAATCAAACCCACCTCGAGTTTGTCTTCCTTAGCACAGTGATTTTGTGGGAGAACACGAAATTCCTTTGTCAAATTGATACATTCACCGACATTTTCAGGTGAAACAAAGTCAAGAGCAACTTGGATGCATGACTGCAAAGATATTAAACCCGCCACAATGAATAAAATAAGCAAAACACATCAAGCAAATGGCAAAAATTCAGAGCTTATATAAGAAATATAGGTCGGTTACACAATTTCAATGGACTTTCAGAAAACTTTCAGAGAAGTAGCAATGTTTGCACAAGGGAAATACAAATCAAGTCTGGGAGAGCAAAGCAAGCCTAGAGGTTGGAATAGAGTGTGCGAGATAACTATAAGTAATTCATTTTTCAATGATAAAGTTAAGCGGGGAAAATAGAATGGGAAGAACTCGTATTTTGCATACAAATGGCACCAAAGGGAAAATATAAAAGAAAAAATTGTTCAGCTTTTTTAAGGACAAAGAATGCAGGATAAGAAAGACAGTCCCTGCACTGCATGGGTAGTAACCGAAACCATAACCTTTTCTATTTTGATGATATGTACGGTACCTTCACTTTGTCGGAGACAAATTATAGGTTAAGTACCAAAAAGCACATACCTTCAGATTACGGATCTGGTAAGGACATCCAGCAGGTATCATAACTGCCGCTCCAAGATTTTGCACAAATGTCCAAGGCTCAACCCCTTCATTAAGCATCAGATACATTACAAGGTTAAACACTGTACAAAGGAAGCAAGGACGAGGTTATATATCAATTAAACTTCAACAAGTAACAGTTCTAACCAAACTCCATTTTGAGTTGCCTTTTGTGATGAGAAGACAAGTAAAATGCCTGATCATGGATGGGATGATAAACCTAAAAGAAACAAAAAAGAAAATTAATTCTCAAGTTGAATTCATTAATATTGGACTAAACGAAACATATTAAAGCGATTGGCTGGAGAAAGATGCAGACAAAAAAGAAAGAGAGATGATGCAACACAACATCAAACTTCTTAACACGTGAAGATACTAGCTTCTGGTGTGGAACAAGTGAAAGAAAACGAAGTGATAATAATTTTGCCCAAAAACATGCCTAGTCTTCTATTCCTCTTTTAACTAATAGATATTTCAATGAAAACTGACTAAACATACACAGTAAAGCACGATTACTAAAAAAAACTGATAGGAATAATTGATAGGCCCACTCAGACATTCAGTCATTCACAAAGAGTCTTCTTTTCGTCAATCTACTAACTGATAGTCCAGAATGTTTGTTTTTTGTACATTTCCTATAATGTTTTGCACAATTCATACATGCTGACATTCAGTCTTCCAACATGCTCTCACAAGCAGCTTTATGGGGGGTTGATGCACAAGCAGAAACCTGGCAAAGACACGAGTGCATGACCAAGTCACCACGCATTGATCAGCTTTAACGTGGCACAACCAAACACAATAAATACAATGACAAGGAATTCCTTAAAGTGGGCATTCCATAAAACACCGAGGCTTGATTTCATCAAAACTCACAGCCAAACCTTTTGGCACAAAACATATGTATTGTTAATTTAGCGTAGCTACAGTATTCATAATTCACTAAAAATGCAGACTATATGAATGTCATAGCATTTCATGTCGAGCTTAGCAAGTAGCTATAACATAATTAGAGACATTATTGATACGCATCTGGAATTTGCAATGGCTAACTGCATAATCCAATGTAAAAATTACAAATCAACTTTCTTTTCACGTAGGCTTCTTGCCTTATCTAATGTCGATCTTACAGATTTGCCATTTCTCTTTTTACTGAAACTCCAGTGAGAATCTTTCTGGGTGCTCTTGCAAATGAGAAAAATAAGCAAATATGGAACATTTCCACCAAGGTTGAGGCTATGCTCGAACTCGAAATGACTATACTAACAAGAGACAAGAAACACTAGTGTCAAATTGTCATCTTCATTTTACTATTGCTACATTATTAATATAACATTGCTTAAGTCCACATCCTGCAAAACTGACTAAATCAATATAAATCCAATCACAAATACAAAGGTTTCTTTTAAATCCAAACCCGCAATCTTTTTGCCATGGTTTCTTGTCCAACATATCCAATTAAGACTAGCATTGATAGAGTAAAACAAATGGATGTAGATTTTGAAGTTCCACGATAAGCAAAGAAATGGAAAAATCATAATTTACAATATTTCATACCCACAATTCATGAAATTATGCAAGAAGCTCCTCATAGTGGTCATATTATCATTGCACAATTATAAAAAATAAAATAAAAATAAAAATAAAAACAAAAAAAAAAATAAAAAAATCAATTTGGTTCTTTCAAATATTCCTCATATTTTCTTTTCTTGTATTAGGTTTCCCTTCTAAAAACTACATAGAGTTCTCTTAATCTAATTAATTAATTAATTTATTATTATTATTATTATTATTATTATTATTATTATTATTTACCAAACTTCTTTTTAATCTAGAATTTAAGCAGACAAAATCTCAATTTGGCTATTGGCGGAGAAGATCACAATTTGGCCCAGAAATGTGACTATTGAATTTAAAAAATTATGGCTGAACTCTTATTGGATTATTGCAAGAAGGCATTCCGTTCGTCACTACATGCTCATCATGAGGGAGGTATTGAAGATAATAATATATGAAGGGTGTGTTAGAAGAATAAACAATTGATGAAAGATGGATTAGAAATAAACGATAGCTTTGGGAACAAGTAAGAGCAATGAGTGCAATTAGTTTGATATATTTTTTTTTTTATATTGATTTATTTCCTTATTAATTATTTGGGTTATCTATCTAAAGAATCCATTTTGTGTCTACCTTTGAATCAATAAAATCAGTTTATTCTCCCTTTATAATGTCACATCGCGGAATCCCGCACGATCCAGGACGCGATGTAAATGTGACCCTACATGACGATAATACAAAAGTACTACAATTGTCACTACACAGTTATGTAAAATTAAAAGGCTTCTTTTCTCCACAAACTTGGTCCATGATTGCTTCAGAAAGATGTTGGCAATTAAACCGCAAGTATACTATATCAGTCGCAATTTATCCGATAAATACCGAATGTTGAACTCAGAGATTCCTAGGAAATCTACGTGTTATGTTACAAGTATAAAACCCCAAATTTACACCAACATTGTAGCATTATTGTCTCAGTACTGTAGCAATACTGTAGAAATACTGTACAGTAGATTATTGATGTAAATTAAACCTCAGAGTATTGAAAATAGGTTTTTATCAATAAAGTGTTAGTTTGAGTTTGTTGTCGTTGCAAATTGACTCAATTATGAATTCTGAGTGTACCAATTGAGCTGATTTTTATCAGATAATGAAATTAAAGGTT
>MKEJ01053207.1:0-20951 GCA_001753735.1 Embelia ribes | reverse complement strand
AAAATATTGTGCACGTCTAATAACGATTATATAATAAAATACACCGCATATACCCAATGTCAGTCGCGTGACCTAAAATTGCAAAAAAATCAGTATTTTTGCTAATCGTTAAAGAAACCGAGGGCAATATCGTACTTTCCAATTATCATATAAAAGGAAACAATTTTTCTAGGGTTTATTCCGCCGTCACACTTCTTCAGGCGACAGACATCTCTCTCTCTCTCTCTCTCTCTCTCTCTCTCTGTGAAGCTGTCGTGCGGATCTCAGCTCTGAGGTTAGTCGAAGGCCTTTTGAATGTTATTATAGATTTAATTATCTTGTTTGATTGAAATTACGTCTCTATTCACAGTGTCTTTATTTTTCTTGGGTTATTTTTTTTTTTCTTCCAATTTTCGATTAATCTCGAAGACTTCTAGTTTCATCATCATTAATAAAAAGTCAATTCTACTTTGAACTTGCAGTGAGTCCCATATTGCTTTTTTTAGGGATTTCCCCCATTTTTGAATAATAAATATGAAGGGTGGTTTTTTTGTTGGTTTAAAATTAATATTTGGGGTAGTTTTCAAAAATTTGAAAACTGATGGCATTTGATAAATCAATTTTCATATTTCTTATTTTCCCGAAAATATTAATTTGATTTCCTGAAATTGTCAGATTGATGTCATTGATTGGTCTTTTGTTGTACAAAATTTGTCAGTTTGGTGGTTATGTTTATAAATATTTCTTATCCAAAGAATTCTTATTGCTTATAAACACTTTTGTAGATATTAAATTTATGTCTTTTTATTTTTTGCAACATTCCATCAATTGCATGTCCCATTTTTTCGTCAACGAAAACTGAATTTGAACACTGGAAATTAAAATTAAAATTGATAATTGAAATAAATTGGCAACATCGAAAAGTTTAAACTCTACCCCAACATTTGCTTGGTTTAAATTGTTGTTGATGGAAATTTTGATTACTACAGTATTGAAAATCTTAACGGCATTTTGGGGTGTGATTAATGGTCTTGCCTTCGAGGGGCAGTAGTAGTAATAATTTTTGCACAGAGGCTTGGTTGGAATGTAAATTGTATATATAGTACTTTTATATTATGCTTCTTCCATTGTGTAGAAACATCTGCATTATGTTCTTTCGCAGACAGTTGTTCTAGTGATATCATGAACTTCAATTGATTGTTTTAACGGTTTGCGGATATTCTGCGCAATGTTAGTTAAACTGTTCATATATGATAAGATGATTTTTTCTATTCTGATCTGATTGTTCCATCATTTAGTCCTCTTAGCTAGGATGGTGAGAGTCAGTGTTCTAAATGATGCTCTGAAGAGCATGTACAATGCCGAGAAGCGAGGAAAGCGCCAGGTCATGATTAGACCATCGTCTAAGGTCATCATCAAGTTTCTCCTTGTGATGCAAAAGCATGGTACCATTCCATACTCCGGGTTTTCCTATTTCTACCGTTATTGTGAATTCTGTTATCAGCAAGTCCTTCATTTGTGCATTTGGGGTATGCTTGCTAAGGTCGCCTAATTATATGTTGTAGGATACATTGGGGAGTTTGAGTATGTAGATGATCACAGGTCAGGCAAGATCGTGGTTGAACTTAACGGGCGGCTGAACAAATGTGGCGTTATCAGTCCACGATTTGATGTAGGTGTGAAGGAAATCGAGGGCTGGACTGCTAGGCTACTTCCCTCAAGACAGGTCCGCACCATCCTCTTCTCACTTCTTTTGTCCTCGTTAACTGAGTTCCAATAATTCTGTTTCCTCATCATTTTAGCTGGCCTGATTATTTTCTGTGTATGTTTAAATTAACATTTAAAAAAAAAATGTTTCGCTAGTTTTTACAAAGGCAAAGCAATGTACACAGTGTAGCTTTGAGTGGCTTATGCTATACTCGCTTTGTCCCTACTTGATAGTCTGCCTGTCCATTCTGCTTCTCCCAGATAATAGTCGACTTTCATTATTTAAAAGGAAGTTGAAACGCGTACCTTACTACACAGCCACCCACATTCAATGTGCCTCTTTATCAATGCATAAAACTTTCCATATTCCCATTACGGGCATATTAGGAAATGAAATTCTTAAGGGATTTTATACATTCAAGTACGCAAGAATTTCCTACATACTACATGTGACATACAAGAAAGAGAAATTGACAAGTGGGAAAGAGAAAATCAAGATTACAATAAAAAAATCAAAATAACCTTTCTCTTTCCTATGTGTCAACGTATGCATGGTTGTATGTAGTAGTAAATTCCTACGTACTTGTATGCATGAAATTTGTATCCATTGTTAAAGATACTATTTATCGTTAGGTATACTTTCTTAATCTGTCTAAATAAGTAAACAACTTATCAAATTTGGACGGGGGAAGTATATCACATGAGGATTTAAAATCATGTTTGTTCATTAGTATCATGAAATCAATAAAGTTTTAACCCCCTACTAGCACCAACTATCTTGTTATTTTCTTTAGTTAGCCAAAAGGCTTTAATTCATGATAAACTATGTATGATGTACATATGATTTGAAATCTTTCATCTCCCTAAGGGCATTCTTGGTATGTGGTTTATTAGAATCATGCTCGGAGATTCATAGGGTTCTAGTGAAATGATTTTCTCTTTGTAAATGTGTAGTTTGGGTACATTGTGCTTACTACTTCTGCTGGAATTATGGACCATGAGGAGGCGAGGAGAAAGAATGTTGGTGGGAAGGTGCTGGGCTTCTTTTACTAGGATTGGATTAATCCCTGAAAGAATTGGAATCAGATCATGAGGTTTTTTGATGTAGGTCAGAATTTAATTACAGTCAAAGAGTTCTTCGTGTTGGATTTGAATTGCTCTTGTTTTAGATGCGAGCAGTAACATGATGCTCGCTTATTTTGGGCGAATTTTTGTTGTTAACTTTGTTTCTTTTGATCGGAAAATTTTATAGCTTTGGAAATTGAATATTTGATTATTATTGCCATTCTTGTTCCATGAAGAATGCGTGCTCTTTATTTATGTGCTCTGGTAGTGTAAACACATGTTAGGTGTTAAACAATGAGTCCAGTTTCCATTAGCATATTAATTTCATGTGCCTAAATAACCGGACTTCAATTTTTTGTATTCATTGAGTGTCTGTAAATGTCGTATGGATGCAACATCGTGGTTGAGTTCGTTTTACTCCTGTGGTTGTGGGGGTAGTTATGGTTACTTATGAAAAGTAAAAACAAAAGTAAAGAGACCTTAGCAGCTGGATTTTCTGGAAAAGGAACAGGCCAGCTACATTTCTCATGAAGTTTCTGGTATTCCTGTTATTGTTTTTCCCTGATGAATTTGTAGCATCGATGATAGGCTAAATTGTGTAGTATAGCCCATTCCAACACCATATAGCCTAGGGGTTTTGATACGGGATACTTGTACGAGGTATGCAAGAGTAGAAGTCATGGTAAAGGGTCCCGGTCTTGTAAATGATACAGCATTAAGGGCAAATACATCCATAATACCAGGTTGGATTTCAGTGTCCGAACTCTAGAATGTGCTGTCAATTTTCCGAGACAAGAACTGTACTTAATCGAGGCAAACTCTAAATATTATATATGAATAGTACCGAATAAAAGCAACCTCTGAATATTGGATATTTCTTGATATTCAAGAATGGATCTTAACTTGTTTAAGTCAAAACTCATAAAACATACTTGTTTGGGTATGGCTTTACACGCGCAACTGTTAGAATTCTTATTCTAATTATGAATTTTATGTTATTGCCTTAATAATACATCATAGGATATTCATTGGGTTTGCATGTTACGTATCGTTATGCAATCGTTTAATAGCATTTGTTCCTTGTTGACAACCTTGTAAGTAATGCGTGGACTACGAAAGACAGTAGTTAGGACAGTTCACACAACACAAACGGTAGCAAACTAAAGTTTATCACACAAGTTCATATTCCGGAGAAATATACATCTATTAGACATCCTGCGATAATACAAACTCAAGTTAACATTGAATTATAAAGTCAAATCGTTACTAAATACATACAACATACCCATTTGCAATTAATTCCGTTATCCAATGAATGGGGGCTTGGCTTGTCATTTGTTCTTTATACATTTAAATAGCCGATACAGCTGTTGATGGCTGCCCAATTTTGGGAGAACAATGCCCATTGAGTTAAAAAGTTCGACAAGATGAGGCGGCTATAACTCAAGGTGATCTCTGGCCAATTCCATTATCACCTTGTTCATGAAAAATGGTCATCAAAAAAGTCTCTCCACATAAAGCAAAATAGACGAAATAAGCTTTAGGAGGGAAACTTGAAATGATGCAAAAGCGTGTGTAAACTCGTTTTTTAATTACTACGTCTTGCAACATATACTATTTTGTCAGGCTTCTATAGCTTTAACGTCTTCGGCCATAAGAGGGTCAAGGATAGACCACCTCCCAGTGAGATGTAATCTGATTATGTAACCCAGAAAAAAAAAAAAAAAAACAAAAAAAAAANNAAAAAAAAAAAAACCCATCAAAAAATGAATATTTGTTAAAACATTATCTCTTTACCATCCTATTGAACCATGGAAATCATTCATGTTACAAAGACCATATGTGCAAGAAATGTGTAAGAGACTTGCGAAGGGAATGGTGTCGACTTAATTTAAAACAACTTCCGTGTCCATGTGATGTTTCGGTTAGCACAATGATACAGACCAAGTTTATTTTTGCATTATAGTACTTTAAATCCTAAACCAACCCTTAGTATTACAAGGGCTTTGATTTAGGGGCAGAGAGGTTTTGCATGGTTTGCACCCCGATAAAGCAAAATTATGGTCATTTTGCACCGTGAGCTAGAATAGTGCATTGCAATCGTAGTGGAGATCACATCATTTGATATCAAAGTTACGTTGCATAACATAAAATTTCCAATTTATTCAAGAAAAAAAAAATTGGAAAGGAAAAAATAATGAATATTATGTAGGCAGTATTAAAATAATGATAGATATCTCGAGGGTGTTACTGGGCCAATATTATTAGATTTAGACAATGTATAGAGAAGGGGTGACCTATAGCCGTAGATTGAAGTTACTGCTAGGCATCAGGAATAATATCGATAGAGTAAGCCACTTAACGGAAGGTGCGACCCAAAGGCCAGATTAAAATCATTGGTATGTTTTGAGAGCTGATATCGGGTCAGTGTCAATAGGGTAGTCGGATGCGTACTTCAATAATAAAAACATGGTGAAATGTTGAAATCCATATATACGAGTGTAGCAAGTGATGTTCTTATTCCACGTTGGGTAATTATGTTATTGACTTTGTACAAGTATGATATAAGTGTTGTATGATATCTGTACTTATTCCATTTGAGTAACAATGGGTATAAACATCATTTGGACATAGTTCCCTTGTAAATCAGTTTTTACAGGTCAGTTCTACCTAAATAATTTCTTCACAAATATTTAAAAATTGCACCCATTTACCGGATCAAAAAAGTTAGCTGCAAGAAATCAAATCTCAAGCCCGTCCATCAGTACCCATTTGAAATTTCAAATAATTTAGAGGATAATTGAAATGCAAAAAAATAACTAAATTACTGCATTTATTTTCTCATAGCACCAATCTGGAATATTTATGAAGCTCACATATAGTTAGCAAAGTAATGGTATACCATAGATAATAGTGAGAAACAAAAGCGTAAAATATAAAAATTCTAATTGAGATTGGCAGTTATATCCATTGGCGGATCCATAATTTCTAGGTTGGAGGGTTGAATTTTACTGTCCTATATAACTGGGTAATTTTTTTTTCCCAAGGGGGTCGGGCTATAAGAGTATACAAAAATTTCCACATTTACATAAATGTTTCGCAAAATTTTCCAAGGAGGGCGGGTAAGCTGCCCTCCTTGGGACAGCCACTGGTTTTATCCATAGTTATTAAAAGATTCGGTTTGACGTGGAAAACTTGTTTTCCTTCGAAACCATTTCGGTGTGGAAACTTTGCGTTTTCGAAATTTGTACCTAAAACTCGCTTCAAAAAAATTCCCATACTATTAGGCAATTTGCAAAATTAAATAAAATAATTCTTTTTTAATCATTGATAATTGTATTATTTATATATAGCTGAAAATATTTTACTTGAAACTATTTGTAATTCATATAGTTTTTCACATATCTCATTAATATTTTTGTAGATTCATATGTAATATAATTTAATTATTAATAATATTAGCGTTTTCTATTTCTCTTATATTTTTAAGGGATTTTACGTCCGTTCTCCTAAAACAATCCCTCTTCTTTTTCTCACTTAGGGAACTATGCATCCTTGTTTCCAAAATTTTACAGTAAGTGTTGTTGATGGATGTTATTATATGCTGTCCACTACATGCTTTCTACTTAGACAAAGGCTTTAAAATATGGGTCCTACATTAACATTATCCTCTAAACAAATATACATAACTTTTTTCATATATATCTATACTAGCATAAAAGCAAACTCAATTTGGCAGTTAAAAGTGAAGCTCATTCCAATTTGTTGTATTTTTCTAATTTACCCTCCATATTTCTATTCTAAAAAACAACTTAATGGGGACAATTTTGGTAACTACATCCCACATTTATAGGAAAGTAAAATATTTAATAGCTACATTTCATATTTGTAGGATTGTAATTTTATCCCCTTATCCTAGGGGTTACTCACAAACATAATGATACAGTTAATTTACACAAGGTACGTATCACATTACTTTTTGTATGAATGTAAATAAGAAGAGATGAGATTTAGTTTTTATATTTTTATTATATATTTTAATAAAATTGTGCACGCAACACGTGTGTGCTGTGGCTAGTATTCATTGTTTCAACACACATTTAGGTACGTTGATCCTAATCTTATCTTCCGTGATCTCTGCGGTTAGTAATGGTTAACACAATTTCGACCTTTTTCTCTCTCTCTCTGTGACTAAATTTCCTTTTCTTAATTATGAAATATTTTTTTATAAGAAATGTGAATTATCTGCTTGAAAGAAAAATCTAATTGCATTGCTTGTAAAATTTTACTTAAAAATAATTGTAAAACTACAGATTATTGTAAACTTATTATCAAGCACATTTTTAAAAAATTCATTGGTGCATCAATGGCTTAATAAATTGTTCAGTATCATTTGTTTTATTTTTTACAATCTTACTCATTTCAAATTTGATTTGTGATTGGATTAGTATAAAAGTTTCTACCGGTGTACATTCAAATTAATTTGGGATTTAACTGCTCGTACTGAATTTTTATTTTAACAAATCCCATTATTATATTTTTTTCTAAAAGATATTATTTTCTTATTTTCCTCTCTATACTTTTCTTCCTTTTTGCTGAAATCATGAGTAAAAATAACACGGAAGGAAAACTATGGATTGTTAATTGAGTTAAATTTTAATTCCAAGAGAAGAAAGGAGAATTTAAATAGGAGAGATAATGTTTATAAAGAATGTGTATGTGAACAATTGGTTTTAAAGGTTTACATATGTCACCTTATTATATTAATTACGGAGAGTATGAATGATGAAATTGTGGATGGGAAATTATCCCAGTTACGTTATTCTCATCCCTCCTTTGTGCTAAACAATTTGGTAATTAACTTAGTTTTCACTTTTATTATTCGTAAGAATTGTCTTTGCCATAAAAATTTACTTTTACGTTTTCCTTTTGATTATAGTTGTATTTTTATGGAATTGTGAAACTTGTTCAGAAATTGAATTGGTACGGCCCAAGATGTGGTGCACTTGAAAAAATAAATGCTAAAAAAAATTTTAATTTTCCTAAATCACCATTATTTGTTATGTTTTTCATTATTTTATATTAGCTAAAAGTACACCACACTTGGTGGTAAATTTTGGAAATTGACTCATAATTTAATGCAGGGGCAATTTATTTATTAATATTTTTTTAATAAGTTACATTTTTTGGTATATGACTAAAATTTTGGGACGATTAGAATAATAATACAAAAAAATGAATACTAAGAAAACTTGAATCATATTTACCACCGCTACAAGAGACAAGAATGCTGAAAATATAAGAAGAAAAAAAATCTATACACTTATTATCCAAATGTAAACGATAAATGATAAAATTAATAATTAATACATTGCTTAATAACTACCCTACACAGGAATAGGGAAATGAAGAAAAAAAACAAAAAACAAAAACCGACTCAGATTAGCAGAAAAATAAAAGCAAATACTATATATATATACATAAAAAATAGAAAAAGAAAAATTCACCAATCCGATAGCGATATGAGCGCTGTTATTGGAAAAGGTCGTCTCCATTCATCTCTCTCTCTCTCTCTCGCTGGTTCCGTCTTCCATCCACTGCGTATGGTTCTTTCTCTCACTATCATCCACTGGTAACATCCCTTCTCTAGCCCGATTCCGATTCTTCTTTTCGTTTGTTGAGACCTTGATTTTTCATTTTTCTCTTTTTGATTGGTAATTGTTAGAGCGTTCGTAGCAGTGTTTCTATTCTAAATGTTCATTTCATTTCTATTTCTAGAAATTATCTAAATTGATTTATCTGACGAGAAACAATTTATGCAATTAATTTTTGGGCCAATAAAATCTCCTATTACACATTCTTCGAATAATTGCTTTTTCTCTCTCCTTTTTAATTATGTTATAAATGATGTAATACATTTTATACGCAGCGTTGTTTTGAATTTTTTTGAGGTTTTGTTGAGATACTTGTGTGCGCATTTTCCAAAATTGAAATTCTACAATCGACAAGGGTAGAGAACAAATTTTAATTTCTAGAAAGAGAGTTTGTGAGATTGACTTATTGGAATGCTCTTATTTTATTTATTTATTTATTTTTACTGATTATATATGGATTTGTGGTTGTGTGGTATAAATTAGCAGATAAAGAGGGGAAATGGGTAGACTATTTGTGATCACACTTGCTGGGCAAATTTACAGCTGTAAGCATTGCCACACCCACTTTGCTCTTGCTGATGACATCCGCTCTAAGGTCCTCCCCCCCTCTCTCTCCCCGCCTCTTTGTGCGTGTATATATGTGCGGTTGTGTTTGTGTGTCTATGAAACAGTGTATATCTTTGGCTCATTTGGGTATTTGAAACTCTAATTGTATGACCCTTTTGGTGGATCATCAAAAGGCATAAGAGCGATTTTAGTATTAGGAATGAATCATTTTAGGATATAATGATTTTGGGGGTTTTTCTACAAATTTGTTAGTCCTATGCCTTCAGAGCGTTGGATGAATTGAGCGGACCAGTGGCCTTTTGCAGGGACAGAACAAAAAAACTCTCCCATTATCGTATATTATGAAGCTACATCACCATAAAGTAGTATGCTTTCCCCAACCACAATTCTGGTAAACAACCCAAGCACAGTGTTTTATTGCTTTCTCAACTTCCCTCTGAGCAGATTTTCGGTTTCCTCTGTCTCGTTGGTATAAAAAGGAAAAGATTTGCCGAGAAAAAGTTCTTTCATTAAGTGATCTACAGGCACCACAGTGGTTACAAAGTAGGCACGGAGCCACCACTTCTTTTAGTTTTCCAATTCCGCGCAGACTCATTACGAATTTTAATACGGGTGTTATGTTTGTGTTGCATTGACCTTCCAAGGCAGTCCTACTGCTGATGTATTCGTGGGCACAAACGTATCAAAGTGCACAAAAGCAACCAAGCTAAATTGAACTTTGAGAATCTTAAACTTAGTCAATCAAAATTTTGTGTTAGATGGCCATTTCTTCCACATGTTTAATCTATTAGAAAATTGCTCCAACATAAACTCGTTAACTGCCTAGAATATGCCCTTCTCTTCTCTACAATGCATTAGATGTGCTATTTTGTCTCTTATTTTTATATGCTAATCATGTGTCATTCTTCGATTTCAGTCTTTCCAGAGTCATCATGGGAAGGCTTATCTCTTCGATAAAGTGTAAGTGTACATGATTTGGTTTCGTAAAATTTCTAACATTCATTGGTCAAGTGGTTGTTTCGTACCCCTCGCTTAATGAGAAAATGAATTGTAACCCTTTTTTTTAAGAGTGGGCAGGATTACTAGACGTTGGTATTAGAATTGGCGAGATTTGATGGTTTTATTACAAAATGTGTTAAATAGTCTCTCTATGTGTGGACTGGTTTGTTTTGCTTCATTCCCACTAAATGTAACCTATTTGTGGGGTGAATTTGTTGGATAATTTTAGCTTTTGCGAAAGATTTTGTGGTTTCCATTAGGATTAGTTTGGTATTGCCTAATTTTAGAGTGATTACTGTGTTCTTTCTAAAATTTTCACCACATTTATTAGGAAAATCTGAAACATCCCAAATGAAGCAATGCTGTAAGTGCACTTAGTCATTCACTTGCTATCTCTTTGTTAGATTAAGGGCAGAGATTTTGACTTTGCAGAATCCAAAATATTCTATCTGGAAAGAAGATAATATTCATTTGTTGTTTGCATTTGAGATAGAAAAGCTGAAGTACCTTCATAAAGGTGATGCCAAACGGGCACACCGTATGTTGCAAAACCTCATAAAAATGCTTATTCTGTGTGCAAGTTAGTCTACACAGACTTTTTGGGAATCTAAAATCGTTCTATTGAGTTTCCTTCTGGTTCGACATAGCATTTTAGTAACCATTCTATTAGTTTAATTTTTTTTCCATACCTTTCCCTTGACATTGTCCTAGTGTTACCTATTCTAGGTCCATTGTTCGAGTCTAATCTTGGTCAATGTACGTGGAGACAGATACGGCATAGATACGGTGAAAAAGATGATAATAGACTCAAGGATGATAGCGGAAAACGCAGCATATTGTGTTAATTTTTGTTGGTAGTATTCATGAAGATCGACATCTGTAAACACATTTAGTTTGAAAAGGATGGTATTGGCTAAGCCTGGACCACTTTATCTAATTAATCATTTATCAGCAACTACAGACTTACAAATTTAGAATGCCAATTGACCATTAATTTTTCACAAGAAATATAATTTTCCATTGCTTTTTGGTAGCGTCAATGTCACTGCTGGTGAGAAAGAAGGGCGGATGATGACAACAGGAATGCATATTGTTTCTGACATTTACTGTGTTGGATGTGGTTTACTCGTGGGTTGGAAATACGTAAGATAACTCACATGTATTCGTTTGATGCTTCAACTTTTTCGTCTCCTGTTTGTAATTTTGGGAAAATTAAATCTTTTCTCAACTTTAGGAGGCTGCCCATGAGGAGGAACAAAAGTACAAGGAAGGGAAATTCATTCTCGAGAGGTATGGACATGTTATTTATAGTTTTGGCTTTATGTGTTTTTGCTTGATTTTTAGAAACTAACACCTCAATTTTGCAGGTTTAGGCTGTATCTCTTGCACAATTATCTATCATCCATACTATCATATGCTAACACATTTTGGGTTAAATATGAATCATCTACAATTATTTGTGGTTTTTAACTTTCTTTAATTTCCAGAATCGCCAATGTAGATATGATTATATGTCATGACAATCCCGTGTTCGACACAACCCAATCAATGTTGATTTGTATTACATAATTGTTCTTCATTTTTTAACAAATTAAATTGCCATGAATTAAGCACCTCGTGTCCCGTATAACTTTCTCTAGGTTATGAACTCGCTTTGAACTCTAAATTTGTATGGATTTTATGTATTTTGTAAACAATAAGAAGCCACTCATTGATAGAGTGTGCTTCGGGTGTCAGTTTTAGCTATCTATATGTATGCAATTACTTACCCCAAAGAAAATATTGCAGGTTTAAGATAATCGGACCTGATGGAAGTGGATACATGATTGATGAGGAAGCTCTAATCGGTGGTAGCGAAGGGGATGATTAGTCTTTCTTCATTCCCTTAGTTTTATCGGGGGTATCAACTACTCCTACTAAACAATTTTTGTTGATCCGCTTAGTCTAGCTGTAAATTTTTCACATCTTCATATTTTTACTCTTATCGAGTTAGATTCAATTATATATAGTTTATGTTAGGGATTGAGTTTACAAAATCCAATTAGAGTTGTCAAATAGTTTTCACATTTTGAATGCTTTCCTTGCTCCATTTTTAGTTTCACCAATTGAACTAAATCTGCAACTTATGTGGCTAGGTATATCTTATAGAGACACGCAAATTGATGAAAATGTATAGTTACTTGCGTGTTTATTTCCAATTCCATTAGTGCCACAAATGGAGCAATAAAGAGAGCAAGAATTTAGGGGAGCTTAATACTTTTAGCATTCTTAAAAAGTCACGAGTACATAAACCATATAAACATTGATACTATGTGGGACTTATGTATGTGCTGATTCTGTTTTTTAATGCAAATAGTTCCAAAATAGAGGACAAAGAAAAGTGGAAGTAATTTCACAGCAGCTTAAATTTGAAAAACGTTTCAAAACCAAAGCCAATTTTTGGAGGACATATGGTCAATCAAAATTGAACTTAAAGTTGCTCTTTTTCCTAAGGTTTTGAATCTGGTCTGACAATATCAATGTGACATAAATAATTTTGTGACGTGTCAGACTTTCGTTTTAAAAATCTTATGAATTTAAATCTCTCTCTCTCTCTCTCTCTCTCTCTATATATATATATATATATATATACATGTGTTATGTTTGTAATCATTGGAAAATGCTAAAATAGTTGGAGAGCCCTACCCACAATAATACCCACTTTTGAAATTACACAATACTCGAGGCCCCCATGATATGGCAACCCCCCAATATTATACACCATGTTACTTGTATATACGTGTCTTTTTGTTAATTTACCTTCACGTATAGAATTATTGGATTGGATTATATATTGGTTTAATAAAAACATAATTTGGTCCATATACTTTCATTTGTAATTGTAATGCCCCCATATTTTGAAAAAGTGACACTACTTGACCAAAGCCATCATAAATGGTGAAAAAATCATATCAATTGATCTGTGCATGGTTCTCAAATGAATTACTCTTTTGTGATTATTTATGTCAAATTGCCTCCAAGACCATGATAATAATATATCTTGTATTTAGAAATTTGGAGACCAAAGCCATCCAATTTTCAATTTAAGGTCTATTAATGTTTCAGATGAAATTATAGAGACCAAATAGAATTTAAGGGTTCTTTAGGTTGTATATTCTAAGAAAATAAACTAACTCTAAAAAAAATAAAAAATGCATACAGTTTATTTAAACTAAAATATCTAATAAGTTTGTTTAAAAATCGAGCAACCAAATATTATATAATTTTTAAGTAAAAAAGTTTAAAAAATCGTAACTTATAAGATACAACTAAATAAGTCTTGATGCTACAATAACTATGACTAAATCCCACCAGGAACATCAAAATTTTTTAAATTAAAATACATTTATGTATATTTACAAAAATATTTAAACAGCCATTATAATCAAGTTTTCAGCAAGGGCACGTTATGAAATTAGAGTTTGACGTGGCAATATTTGGTACCCACTGGTGATCCTTTTTAAGTAATTTTGGTCAAGCATAGACCATGTGCTCCCTTGAGGTAGCTTTCTATAATTAAAATATCTTCTTTTTCTTCTTCTTATATCCTAAATTTGATTTGTCTAGTGGGACCTCTTCTTGAGTTCTATTTACAAGGATACCCCCCTACAAAGAAACTCAAATTCTATCACAAATTAAATCATGGTTTGTGTACACAATAAATTTTATTTTTTAGTTATTTTGATGAGACAATTTTTTAGTGTCTATTTGGTTATATATTTTGTTTCCTTTCTTTATCACTCATCAAATATTAGCTAACATTCTCTTTCTCTAATCAAAACTATTTCCCTGTAAAATTCTCTCTAAAATAATTATTTGTTCATGAACATGAAGATGACCAAAGTACATATATTTCCATTTAAAATTTTACCATTGTAAATATGATCGTTGTAAATATGACAATTACCTTTATAATGACCGCTATAAATATGATCATAAAAAATATGACCGTTGTAAATATGAAAGTTATAAAATTTAAATGTTAACATTTAAATTTGATGACGTGGCATGACATGTCATCATTATGGCGCTTACGTGTTATGCCACGTGGTATTTTTGAATTATATTATTGAAATTTAATTAAAATTAGTTGAAATAGTTAGCTAAAATAGAGAGGGTGGTTGTAGTGAATTTTAAAAAGTTGTTAGTTAAAGTAATAAATTGAATATTTAAATATATTTTGAATAGTTATTTTGGTGAGTATAGTTGGAAATGCTCTTATATCGATAATGAGTGAAATTTTACTTTTATGCAAATGATCAATAGTGAAAGACAAGGAGACAATTATATAATTTTATATAATAATTATCACATCATAACTAACGAAAATAATTCTTGTTTTAATTTTGTTGTATCGTATTTTTTGATACAATGTCAAAATATTTGATACCAATAATTTGTAATTACACAAGTTATCAACATTGTACCAAATTTGGAATAGAGCTTTTGATTATTTGCCAATAATGTAATATTTTTCTAGCCAACAATTCGAAATAATCAACCCAAATTACTTCGTCGTAGCAAAAGGAAAAAAAAGGTTATATATCTAAGTCTAGCAAAATATAAAGTAGAAAATTGGATCTGGAAACTAATGCTGAAAAAAAGTGTAATTGTAGTGATGATATAATCGTAGTGAATCAGTATCGATGAAAAATATATATATATATATATTTTTAATTGATAGTCTAATATATTCATATAATCGTAGTGAATTTAACTAACGTGGTTCAAGTAATAAATATTTTCTAATGTTCCATTCATTCGTACGTGTCAACTTACATATGTTTGACACAATTTCACATTAAAAAATTTAGACGAGTAACGTCTTTATTTGTTTATTTTTTTAATAGATGTGAAATATAATATGTGACTACCATATAAAACGAAGACACCAATCTTGTAAGGCGATAGAGTAAGGCTTGTTTAGTAGGAATTTATAAAGTTAAACTTATTTGTTTTAAAATTGAATAATTTTTAATTGTTTAACTTTTAAGATAAATTT
Organism: Embelia ribes; assembly: GCA_001753735.1. Classification (NCBI taxonomy): domain Eukaryota; kingdom Viridiplantae; phylum Streptophyta; class Magnoliopsida; order Ericales; family Primulaceae; genus Embelia; species Embelia ribes. The sequence goes on along the minus strand of MKEJ01053207.1, from coordinate 5,939 downwards.
ATTTTTTATTCTGAATTAAATAAACTGTAAATTGCATTCAGCTCTTTTTCATGTGTTTAGACTTAAAAATAAGCTCTAACAGTGTACGGGAAAAGTTGAGAGAAAAAAACAGTAATGGCATCTATGTAATTAACCCGGCTTTTAGTGGTATTTATTAACAAGAATAGGAAACAATATCAATTCAAAATCTGAGATAGAAAGTAAATAAAAAATAATACTAATCAGAAAACGACTGAGGGTGAAAGTCCACTTGTTGATCCGTCCATTCACGAATTTCCCCTGCTCTCTCTCTCTCTCTTTCTCTCTCTCTATCTCTAAACTGTGAAAGCATCTCTGTGATAATCTATCAGCTCTGTTTTCTTTTATGGCCGTGAGTCCTATCTCAATCTATTATTCCCCTCTTATGTATCATATGTACATATATATACGTATGAACTTGTTTAAAGATTTATTTTGAAATGGGTTTATCCCAAAGTAGACTGAGATGAAATCTTATTTGGTATCAGTTTCTATTTGGGTGAGCAAAAAATATATAATTTGTTGTTGCATATTATTTCAATATAATCTGGTGTTATATTGCAAAGATTTGATTTTTCCAAGCGTTCTCAACATGGGTTCAGCTTAAAGTAGACTGAAATAGGATCTTATTTGCTGTACAGTTTCTATTTTGGGTAAGCAAAAAAATTATGGGCTAGCAGAAATCTGTTGAATACTTCAGTTAAATTCGTTTTATGTTAAAAAAATTAGATATTTTAAGCGTTTTCGAACTGGGTTTTGCTCAAAATAGACTAAAGTGGGATCATATTGTTGTATCTTTTTTGTTTTGGTAAATTGCTGCATTTTCAATAAAATCTGTTTTTATATTATAAAGACTTGATTTTTCCAATTGTTTTAGAAATGGGTTTAGCTCAAAGTAGACAGAGGTGAGATCTTTTTTGCTATACAGTTTATATTTTCGGTTAGAAAAGAATTTATGGGTTAGGAGAATTTTTTTGTACATTTCAGTAAAATATGTTGTTATACCATAAAGTTTTTATTTTCCAAGTGTTTTTGAAATGAGTCTCAAATTCGATTGAATTGAAATCAAATTATTTTATATATTTTTTTGGGGAACTGGGAAGCAATTAGTTTATTAGTTTGCAGAAAGTTGCTGTCTAGTTCATTAAAATATGTTATAGCATATAGATTTGAATTTTCTAGTGCTTTCAAAGTTAGTTTAGCTCAAAATAGTCTGAGATGCGATCATACTTTTTTTTTTTCTGCAAGCAATTTCTTTTTTGCTTTTTGTTCTGTTCAATAAAATTTGTTCTTATACTGTAAAGATTTGATTTTCAAGCATTTTAAAAATGAGTTAAGCTCAAGGTGGACTAAAATGAGATCTTATTAGTCATACCATGCATTTTTTTTTTCTGGGTAAACATAATTTTGTTGTATAGTTCAAAAATGATGTTAGTTTTGTGTGGATCCGCTTCAGTTTTAATCACTTCTAAGTGAATAATGTTATGGATATATACAGGTGCATCTATTTGTTTATTGTAATGTTCATTTGAGATTTGATGAAGAAGTTTAAATTTAGGACTTTTCGAAAATGCAGGCTTCTGTACAATCTAGGCAGCAAGAGAGGAACTTTGGGACGGTGATGGAAAACCGGAAGGACGATGATCTGACGTTGTTTCGCGAATTGGAGAATCGTGCGTCGGAAAAGAATGAGCTTCTTATTAAAGAAAGTGATGATTTTGTTGGCCAATTAGGTATTAGTTTTAAGTTTATGCACGCATCTATATGGTTATAGTCATATAGTAATATACTTAAGGCACCTATGCAAGACAAGGCTTGTGCAAATTTGATCTTTTCATCAAATTTATTGAGATTAACATTGGCGCAATATCACGAGAAAGATTTTTTCTTTTGTTTTTCATTAAAAACATTTTCACGATATCACAACAATATTAGTCACAATAAATAGAGCTTTCTATTTTTGGATTGAATTATTTTAGAATCTCCGTGTGACTTGAAAGACACGAACCTTTGTGGATTCTTGCATCCACCATTTTATGTAAGAATGAAGGCGTTCTTGGCTCTTATAGAGCATTTTTTGGTATGTGCTCCATGTATAGTTTAGACTGAGAGTGATTTGAATTTCTGTGTATGCATTCATGTGGTTGGATGGCCAATTGGCTACTTATTTTTTGTGATTTTGAATTTAGGCAGATACGAGAGCATGAACACTGAGTGCTAACCCCTATACACACCTTTCTCTTTGGCTTTTGAGTTTTAATGAGCTGTTTTTGATGGATCAATCATCGATTATTGTACTTCATAGGTGCAGCACCAAAACAGGACCGATCTTCAATGTTCAATACGACCATAGCAGTGCCTCAAAGGAGGACTGGTGTTGATGCATTTCTCAATTCTGAAAACGATAAAACTGATTACGATTGGTATTTTCCTTGCACCTTATCTTTGCTTCTTACTACCATGTGAATCTCCTCATGTTGCACTTGACTTGATACTTGCGATATGTATATCATTGTGCTGTGAATGCGGGTCCAATGTTTCGTACATCTGTTAGGAGTTCAGTTTGTGTAACTAACTATTGTCGGCTCAAAATTAAAAATAGGCAGTATGGTTGCTTTTCCAAAAGGGGTGTAGCAACTTGGATTTGTTTGCCTAATAATTTGCATTATTCTTTACACTAAATGCAGATACCGTCGGTTCACATAACTCCAGGACTCATTTATTTTATTTATTTTTATTGAACATTATCTGTAAGGTACATATTTCTGTATATAATTCAAAGAAGTAATTTGGAGTTTAGGTAATATACCATTTTCTTGGCATGTGAATCTTTTGTCTCTGGTCCAACAAACAATATGACCACAATGAAAGTTCAATCTTTGTGATGTCATGGAATTTTGTGTCTCATACACGGTATATCTTGACTCTGCATTCTAAAATTGCTTCACTCTTAATTTGTTACACATTTATTGCTAGATCAGAACTGCGATAACGTACATTTCTTCTATTTTAACCGCTTTTGAGGTCTTACACGAGATTGAAAACTGAGACCATGGGTACCCTTTCGAAGTTTCTTCTGTTGGCTTAATAATAGGCATGCACCCTTACGATCGCCACTAACTCAGGAAATTGCTGAACTTCTTGTTGATGTTGTTACTGTTTCACATCAATAGCAATTATCAACAGATTATCTGACAATTTGTCTTCGAGACAGTGGTTTTGCCTTTAAGAGTTGATAGGATTGCTTTCATGAGATAGATTCCTTGTTTCTTTGGTTTGCATTCGAAATCGTTTTATGCTGATTTTATCAGGAAAATTCATATATTGTCGATCTGTTTTAATTTGGTATTACTATTTATTCAGGCTTATCACACCCCCTGACACCCCGCTATTTCCTTCATTAGAGATGGAACCAGATAAAAATGTCATGAATCGGATTGCAATCTCAAATGGCCATATGACTGCTCCAGAGTCGATGGTAAGTTATATTTTCCGCATTTTTTAGTTATATTATGATTTTTATTCATCCTCAGAACGAAGCTATTGCTTGTTAAAATATTTGTTTCTTAGCTTTCTATAGGTACTTATTCCTGAACCCATACATTTTTCACGGTGTTTAATTTATTTTTCAATTTTTGAACTAATTTCCTCAATATTTTCGTATTGCAGCATGCTAAACCACACACACAACTCGTTGCCAAAAACAATGAAACGGTTAAGCCCTCAATATCTTCCACATCTTCAAACAGAAGGCCGACATCATCTGGGGGGCGCACACCAACTGCTTCCAGGCCCGCAACTCCCACTGGACGGGCCTCATTACCTGCAACAAAAAAGCCCTCGAGACCCTCCACTCCCACCTCGAGGCCCATACTCCCCGCAACCACAAAACCCGCCAGGTCATCAACTCCCACTTCACGGGCCACAGTACCCTTATCAACAAAGCCTAGCAGGCCCTCTACGCCTACTTCACGGACCTCACTACCCTCAACCACAAAGACCTCAAGGTCTTCCACTCCCACCTCTCGGGCCTCACTACCCTCGACGACAAAGCCCAGTAGGCCCTCCACGCCTACCTCACGAACCTCATTACCCGCCACTGTGAAGCCCAGTAGGCCTTCAACACCTACTTCAAGGCCCACATCAAGATCCTCAACTCCAACAAGATCTTCTTCAGTGACAAAACCGGGTCCCAAAGTGGTGAAAAATCCAGGCCCTTTTCGTGGAAGCTCCCCCATCACGAAATCTAGGCCTTCGAAATCCTTTGAAATGTCGGGTTTCTCAAAAGACACTCCTCCGAATTTGAAAACAACTTTGCCTGATAGGCCTTCTTCGGCTTCTAGGTCTAGGCCGGGCCCACCTAGTGTTCGATCATCCTCTGCTGGAAGAATGAGACAAAATGGGAGTGTTCCTAGTAGCGGATTCTCTGTGCTGGCGATGAGTAGAGACCATTCTATGAATGGAGATGATGTGAACCCGGTGTTGATGGGGACTAAGATGGTCGAGAGAGTGGTGAACATGCGAAAGCTAGCTCCGCCGAAACAGGATGATCATGTAACTAATAACTCCTTGGGGAAGACTATGTCATCACAAGAGAACTTGGGAAGAACGCTTTCGAAGACGTCTCTAGATATGGCTATAAGGCATATGGTATGTATTTCTCTGTATGACTTTTTGCATCAATTGTTCATTTAATAATATCTTTTCAAAAAACTCGGTTTAAAAACTGAGCAGTCAAATACAACTCAACTTTTAAGTAAAAGAGCTTGAGCTAAAAAGCTGCAATCGAGCAAATAGTTAGTGTTTGTGGTATGCTGCAATTTTTTGATACCAGCTTGTGTTGCTTGTTGTCCATTATAGAATGTACTTGAAAAGCTCACTTACTGTCTCCTATCCAAACATGTCAAAAGTATGAAATAGAAGTTCCTAAGAACATTATCTAATAATGTGCCACTATGATATGGGTTTTATTTGGTCTTTTATATTGGGAGTTCTGCATTGTGTGTTTGCTAATCTTATTGCAGCTATCTGTTTTTTCGCTTGAAAGTTGAAATGTATTTGCTTGCTCAGCTTCAATCCGAGTTTTGCTGTTGTGGTCCAAAGATGATGATGATTTAACTTGTGCGCATCTAGTTTTTTTATAGTTTGAATGAAACAGATTTTTTGCTTACACGCTGCAACCAAACAAACACTTAGTTTCTTTGGTAATTATTGTTATGACCCTTGTATTTTAACTTATTTTGTGCAGGATATAACAAGGAGAATCCCGGGAAATCTACGGCCCCTGGTGACTAATATTCCAGCTTCTTCTGTATACAGCGTGAGATCGGGTCCTCTGAAGAGCAGAACAGTCAGTTCCTCGGACTCTCCTCTCGCCACTGGTAGCAACGCTAGTTCTGAGCCAAGTGTCAACAATGGCTCTAATTGTCTGGATGGGATCAACAGCGAAGACAACTACTTTCTTAATGAGACTGCTGCTGAATGAGATTAATTTGCTGCCGAATATTCATGCCGAAATGAATAGATTTATACTGCTTTCACTTGTTTTATCGTTGCTTGGAAGCTAAATTAAGAAAATGAGAGATGTTACCATTATATTGTCGGCAACTTTGATGGTTTTTTGGCCATAAGATGCACTCTTAGCATCTTTTGTATTTTTAACAATCTTTATTCGCAATGTTACTCTTATGTAGTATTTGAATGTGATTAAATCAAAAACTTGTGTGAATATTTTTTTGTACAGATTGCGTAGTTGGTAGAAGAGAACCTAAAACAGGACTGGAATTTCTATACATGCTATGAACAAAAATAAGAAAAGTTGGAATAAATCAAAATGCGCACCAAAAATGAAACCGTAGGCATGCTTCACATAGGACCTCTTAGGGCATCTCCAATATACTAGTTAATTTAGAGGTCACTAA
>MKEJ01053199.1:0-21953 GCA_001753735.1 Embelia ribes | reverse complement strand
TTATTTGCCTTGGTGCAAAAAAAATAAATTATATTAATATTTTGTAAAAAAAAAAATTAATTATTTCTATTATTTTTAAATTTTAATAACTTAATATAGTATCTACAATAGGCAGCATGGTGATGGAATTGAGGATTTAACACCAAAATATAGGTTAACTGTTATTTTCATTTAGTTTTTCATCTTTTAAAAAATTAAAATATGCACATCATACAACCAAAATTCTAATTTATAAAATTTGTTATTTTTTTTTTATGCATTTACTACTACTAAATAAATTTATAATATACGGTATATTATGTTTTGATATTAAATAAACATTAAACATAGCCACATAATTATTTAACATTTTTTTACTTTTTCTCATATTCAATTTTATATTTTAAACTTTAATATTATTTGATTTTATTATTAATCCAAAGCAACTTAAAATATTCAACAAAATAAGAGAAAAATGGTCCAAAATGTGACAATAGAATCAAATTGATGACTTTTTGATAAAAAAAATAAAATTGATAAAAATTAAAACTTTGAAATTAAGAAGATAAGGATTTTTGATAATTGTCTTTTGTGTTTTTGCCCAAACCTTTTTTGCACATGCAAAATTTGATGATCCAATGTTTATCCAATAGGTACTATTCAGTGCAGAAATTCAATCGTACGTGGGACCAATAGAATCATTGCTAATTTTCAACCATTAGCCAGGTGGTTCTATTTTCACTCACCCATAATTCTATTATGGGTACCTCATATTTTATCATTTCCCCAAATTTCCATATAGGGCAAAAATCTTGCAAATTCATCATGTTCATATATAAATTCATCATATTCATATATGCTCACTAGCTATGAAAGCACACGTGCAAAAAAATAAGAGGATGAGGGAGTTTAAGGCAAACATCCATTCCCAAAGCCCTAAATATATATTTCCACAACATTAACAGGTGTCGTCCAAAAGTAGGATTAACTATAACTAGCCACAATGACATACGCAATGCATTTACGAAATACATTGTGACTTTAAATCGTTATGATAATATTTAGATTTAGCGGTGTTCACATATTAGTTGTAGTAAATAGAGGAATATAATTTTATGATAATCTTGAAGACTCAGATAAATAAATCCACATTCTTGGTTAATGGTAATCTGCAAATATGCTATAACCATTAAGGTATTATATTATTAATGTAGTATAAAAAATGAATTAAACAACATAAGACACAATAATTCATACTTGGCTAACTTTTTGCGCATGTGCTTACAAAAAATCATATTATTCTTAGTATGCCTATCATAAAATTGTGCGTGAAATATTTTTGTTTAATTTTTGAACATAATTTTATAATGTAAAAATAACATGAAAATAATAGTGAGTGAACAAACAACTAATTTTATGAATATTCTTGTCAATTGTTTTAGAAATTTTGTCAATTTTGCGCCTTATATTTGGAGTATTACTATATAAAAAGGTAAAAAAAAATTAAATATAAGTGAATATAATTAAAAATGAAAATAAAGAACAATGTAAAAAATTATTTACGTTAATTAAAAAAATAAAAGAAAAACTGTAACGTCTTGACTAAGGAAAACTAGTCAGGAATGACGGAGAGGAGATGTGGACTTGTCTTTAACGGCTTGACCCAAAATTAAACGATCATTTGCCCAAAAGTACCGACATGATCTGATGCCGGACATCTTTTTTATTTATAAGTGAAATCGTTTATTTTGGGCGTTTCCACGATCCAGCCTTAAGGATTTCGTAGAGGACGTAAGTCAAAATACCCAACGGCCTGTTAGACAAGTGGCCCAGTGCCTGGTGCCCATAAGGACACACCTCTAAGAGGAAGTGAAAATCTTACACTGCGACTGCCAGAAATCGAACCCTTGCCATTTGATGTAAACTTCAGCCCGAGTACCAATTGGACTACGAGTCTGAGGGCGTACTTTCCATAATTTTGGTAAAAGAGAAGCTAGAACATATAGAACGACTTTTTTCAAGAAGAATTAAACAAGTTTTTTTTAATAGAAATGCTCGCAACTTCTTGTGGTGCACGGCTGGGCATTACTATAGGAGTTAATGCTGGTGGTGAAGGATTTTTTAAATTTTTTTAACCAAAAGTTTTCTATAAATGTAAATTAATAAAAATATGGTGATACTCTAATCTCACAACTTTTTAACGACGTGTAATTATTGTCATGATATTTTCATTACTTTACTCAATTTTAACATATTCGGGGAAGTCGTTTGAGACACGAAAATTTGTCTACGTTTAACTAAAATATGAGGATAATTGGTCCATTAAATGAAAATTGGGACGCAAAATTGTATCTAATCTATGTGTCAAGAAAATAAAAAAGAGAGAGTAATGGTCCAAAAAGTCGCAGCATCTTATATGAGGCAAAAATCTATTCTGATTTATGCATATTAGTAGAATTTGTTAGGTAATCATATATATATATATATATATATAGGGATAGGATCCTGGGACAAAATATTCTACAAATATTTTTATAATGTTTTTGAACCGTTGGATCTAATTTGATCCTATGGTCCTGATAAATCCCAAATTATCTCTATTTCTCTCTCTCTCTCCGACTCCCTCTCTCTCTCTCTCCGTCTGTGGTTCTCTCTCTATCCGCGTCTTCCTCTCTCTCTCTCTCCCTCTCTCTCTCTCGCTACATCCCTCTCTCTCTCTCGCTACGATACAGTAGACACATCGCGCCTCATGCGGCGGCGCCTCACGCAGAGAGTCCTCGCCAGTTGTCATCTGCCACCACCGGCGACGCCTCGCTCAACATCATCTGCCACCACCAGCGATGCCTCGCGCAATATCATCTGCCACCACAGGCGACGCCTCGCGCAACATCATCTGCCACCACCAGCCACCAGCTACTCTCTCAGACAGGTCAATTCTTAATCGGATCAACTGCCGAGGTCTCTCTCTTTCTCTTTATCTCTACATGTATATATGCATATACTTTGTCTGGATCTCAAAATTATTTGAATAATCATATATCATATAATAAAATGTACAAATATATTTCCCCCTAATCTTGTCTAGTGATTATGGCTTTAGTTGAAAATAAAATAACTTCTAATGCAGAAACCGTGAATAGTAGATTCCCCGCCTCAGAAATCTACTGCAGCATTTCTCCTAAGGTATCTTAAAACAGAAACACTATTGTCCGCCATTTCTATTCCGAAACTTCTCGTTTGAGAAATTAAATAAGATAAATGCTGCATTTAGAACGAATAGTGTGAATCCTCTTATAAATTGCCTAGTTTCAGCATATAATATTATATTATACATTATGAAAAGAATGCATAGTTTTTAGAAATCTGATTGGCAACAGGTTGGAGAAACTCAATAGAAATCCTTTCCAATCGCGTAACATCAGACATGAATTAAACAAAATACAGTACAACAGAGACATGATTCTCTTCGTTACTCTTTAACTAAAAAACAAACTCAACGCACATAATCTGTGCATCTGTACAATTTCAATAAATAAATTTTGGTAAGCATGTATTATTCCACTATATTATTCGTAGCCCTAGACATAAATAAACAAAAAAAAATAATGCAGTACAAAAACTGATTAACCTTGAGGTTGTTGAACAGCAATGATGAAGAATCCATAGAATTTACAGAGAGATTTAGCTGAAAAATGAACACAAACAGAGTAATAAGCAAAAAATAAAATTGAAATAAATTAGAATTATTGTGAATCTTTGATCTCACCTGATGTGAGTTAGAGATTTAACACTTCGATGAAGCTTTTAATTGGAACAAAATGTTATAAATTCTGGAAAATGTTTTTTTTTTTTTTTATAACGGTGTATTTATTTTATTTTGACGCGGATATAAATATTATTTTGAATGAGTAGTTTTTTTAAAAAAGTTTGGGAATAGAAATATTGATACGGATATCTCTCTCCTTAATTTTTTATCTGAGACCCGTCTGATCTTTCTTATTTCTACGTCTCATTTTATATATATATATATATATATATATATTTAATCTTTCTTTTAATATTTTTTATAATCTTTACCAAAGTTCTAAATATTTTATGGAAAAATTTATTTTTTAAATAAAAAAAATTTTAATAGTAAATTTTTTCACTGAAAAATCTAATATACTATTTGCGTAAAGTTTTAGGAAATACATAAAATTTAAAATACTGATGTAGCAAATCTCTATTCCAAAATTTCTTATTTGAGAAATTAAATGAGATAATATGAATGCTCAAAATGGTGATGCGACTGTAATTCGCTAGTAGGCCCAAAAAAGAGGGTCATATCCGAATGTCCGTTTAACTTAAAACATTGAAACCAGACCACTTTGAAAGGCAAGAGTTGTGTTCGGGGTGAGAAATAGATTGGTTAATAGAAAATTCAACCGAATTGATGTTGAGACTAGACCATTTCCAAAGGCAAGGGTTGGGCTAGGGATGCGTTAACCATAAACACAACCGAACCGATATTCAATTGGTTTTTTCGCTCATTTTTGTCGGTCCGATTTTATTTTTAAATAAAAAAAAAACTTAAACACGTTTTTAGTTGAAAATGGAAAATATCTTGCCATTGCATTTGGTTCAAGGGAGGATTTAAATCATTAGAGCATTTGCATCACGGTACCCAAACTCACATCTTCCCCTCAAAATTAGATAATATTACTTTTTAATATTGTATCATATTACATACTAGTTATCTAAAATAAAAATTTCTATAATAGTTTTTCAAATTTAAATAACTAATTTTCTTTCCATAAACATATAAAACTAATAAATTATCCCTCATAACATATCATTTCACTATTATTATATTTAAAAAGTAAATATTTTCTCTATTAATTAGTCTTTTATTGTTAGCTAATAATAAAAATATAATATAAAATAGAATAAATTTTAAATATATTATTTAAAAATAATTATTGAGTTTAAAACTACTAAACAACATATAAACTAAAATTTCAAGGATATAGAAATAATTTTAATACTTAAAATAAATAATTATAACTTTCATTAGTATTTATGAAAAAATTATTTTTTAAATTATATAATAAACATATAATTGAATTTAATATTTAATGTTTAACCTATATATTAATTAAAAATCATATTTAAATTTATATGATAAAACTTTTAATGCTTAATACTAATGAATAGTAGTTCTTTATTAAGAAATTCCATTTATATTTACATCATTTATATTATAAATTTTCATAGATTTTTTTATTAATAATTTTTTCTATCTCATTACTTCTATTCTATTCTCTTCCTTTGCTTAAAGAAATATTCTATTTATTTTTTTTTTATATAAAAAATTAATAAATTAAAGTAAAATTATAAATTTAAAACTAAGAAATGATAATATTTTTATTAATATATAATTAATAATTAATATTTCGTATTTAAATGTATTGGTATGTGTGTAATTTTAAGTAAGAAATGATTAAAAGAAAAATAGTATTTTAATATAATAGAGAATGTGATTGATAATATAATGTAAATGGTACGAAATAGAAATATAATACATTTTTTTTTTTTTTGTATTTTAGGAGATTTGTTAAGAGGATGGGATGCAAATGCTCTTGAATTGAAACAAAGCAATAACTAAATACAGGAAAATTAACATCTTATTTTAACTTGATATCAAAATTTGATTTTTCTTTATGAATGGCAGAACATCATTCCTAGGTTTGCCTCCATCTACTTTGTGGACTTTGAGTAAAAAGCAAGCAAAATAGAAGGGACCAAAAACTGCACTTTTTGCCCTATTTTTCCAGTGTCAAGCAAAGCATATATGCCAAGCCCTAACAACATAACAAAGAATTATAACACACAAACACACACTCAGGCCATATTTTTAACTAGTTGTGACATTTCTTGAGATGCACATTTCCAAGTGTATGAAGCTACCACTATGACAGTGAAAAGTTAGCCAAGAAAGAATAATCTCTATTCACATATTCTCACTATCTTTATGCTAGTAGTAGGAGCTGTGCTCATGCTCCTTCTGCCTATATATAATGGCCCTTCCCATGCTTTAGTGTAGTTTCTCTTGAGCGTCGCAAACATTCGAGGCATGGCAACAAGCAGAGTTCAACTGAATTTTTTCGTTTTTGGTCTCCAACTATGCGCCATTGCCTTTTCTCTTACTCATTGCGGTGAGTTTTTACGTTGTTTTACTGAATTTGTTATTTACATAAACTTCTATAAAGTTATTGCTTAAGTTGGGTCAAATCTTGATGCTGCAACTCATGCATTAGTCAATCTAGATGCAAGGTTTACATTTTAGCGACACAAGGGCGATAGAGCCACTTCCAATTTAAAAAACAAATTCTAGTCATTCATGATAGGCCGAGGGAGTGAGCATGGTTTTCATAAACTGCTCTCTAAAAATTTTATCATTTTTCGAAATTCTTGAGATGTTGCAATAATGGTGTCCTTATTTTAGTTCCCTTGGCATTGTTTGCTAAATATTATCGCAGAGTCCATCTTAAGTGACCAAATAAACACTAGAGAAAGTTGCTCTAAAAATTCCTTTCCTTAACCACAAGCTAACTAGCTATTCTTTGTACCAAACTAATGTTATACACATTGTTATTTTCTTCTGACTTTTGTAGATGCAAGAAGATCAACACACTTAAGAGGTTACAACAAGCTAAGCCTCAAAAATTCAAACATCCAAAAATCCACAAAGAAAATCACAGTATCAAAGAATTTAGATTTCTATGATGCACTAATGGATGAGGTGACTTCAAATGCTGGACCGTACGACGTGGGTTCACCATTCACAATCCCACCTTATGATTCCCTCCCTCCCGTATCCTGGCCGGACCAAAATACCCCTCCATTTTGCATCAATCCACCTTTCACACCGCTTCCACCCCCTGGCAGTAGCGGTGGATACACACCGCTCCCGCCACCTTCCTTCAACCCAACGCCGACACTTCCGGGCGGGCCCAATACTGGCCCAAGTCCATCAAATCCTGGCACAGGCCCAAGCCCGTCAAATCCTGGCATAGGCGCAAGCCCTCCAGGATCCAACCCAAATCCGCCAATAATAGTTCCTAGCCCACCAACTTTAACCCCAAGCCCCACGGAGCCCGCACTAAGCCCGCCTTACTATTTCGAGCCAAGCCCACCAACCATAGTCATCCCGGGGCCACCTTCATATAACCCACCACCATCCATATTCGTACCGAGCCCGCCTGTCTTTCAGCCGCCGGTGGTGTATCCTCCACCAGCTGTGCCGCCACCACCCAAGGCAACACACACCGGGGCTTTGTGGTGCGTGGCTAAGCCCACGGTGCCGGATCCAATAATTCAAGAGGCTATGAACTATGCATGTGGGTCTGGAGGTGACTGTGAGTCAATTCAACCCAGTGGAGTTTGCTTTCAACCCGATACGTTGTATGCGCATGCTTCTTACGCGTTTAATAGTTACTGGCAAAGGACTAAGGTTGCCGGTGGCTCGTGTGATTTTGGACGTACGGCCATGCTTGTGACTGTAGATCCAAGTGAGTACTATAATCTCTCATTCAAATATGAAAATCTATCGAAAACGAACAAACAGAATGACTTGACGGTAAATCTATGTTAATGTGATCTCTTATACTAATTATTAGTTATTGTAATTCATTAGTCTTTTTATCACTTTTTTTTTTCTTTTTCAGGCTATGATGGCTGCCACTTCGTCTTGTTATGAGATTTGCAAAGAGGATGTATCGATAAATTACACAAAATGGAGAAAGCGCATTGAGTATTCACGTGATGGTTTCGTAAATGGTCGAGCTAAGCATGGCATACGAAGATGTCGCATTTTAAGACCCTAATAATTTTCCAAAGGAATTTTGTTCTTAAACATAAATACAGTTAGAAGATCCATATTTCCATACATCAAATTTTCAATTTATACCTTTTAGTTTCAATACTGATGCAGTTATCATCTTTTTTTTTGCGCTAATCGATGTAATTCTATCTGCTTCTTCCGTGTATGGATCGACCTATTTGCATAAGATAAAATATTTTACGTTATTTCTGGGGACATTTCACATTAGAAAAGATGCATTTGTTTTAATATCTAAAATATGAAAATTGAACTATTACTTATAAACTGAGTAAGTATGAAATTACGACCTTACATAAGCAAACGAAGTCCTGTAAGAGGCTTTTGTTCGGAATTACAGTACTTTACGGTAAACTATTGTTAACAAAATAAAGCACCAGTTAATAAATAACTTATTAATTAATATTTTACAGTACATATATAATTATCTGCAAAATAATTATAAATGCAATTATACCTACACTTATACAGTTAGACAGTGGCTGTTACGAAATGTAATCATAGTAGTTTTGATACATAAATACCGAAACATTATCATTTTTCTTCGTATTTATATGCAAAAATAATTATATCCCTATTTTCAATTGTTTTTGCTCCTATTCTCGCCGAATATTAAAAAACAAAGTTATCAAAATCATCACAGCGGAGCCGGTAACGGCATTACACTACAATACAATTTTTTTATTTTATTTTTTTTTGAAAGGGTCAACTTTGGAATAGAAAATTTGCAATCATCAGGACACAGAGAGAGAGAGAGAGAGAGAGAATTTGGGATGGGGGTGGGACGCGTGGGTCTTAGCAGTAGGCATCTGCAACTGTTGTATCGCTCTTCCGTACATCGCCCATCTACTACTACCACCATCTTTGCTCGTCAGGTTTTTTCTCTGTGGCTAGCTCGAGACCATCTTCTTATACCTATATACATATCACCTAGGCTAGACTAGACTAGATCCATTGCTTTTGATTTTTATAAGCAACATTAGTTTCATCTCCACTGCATAAAAATTCATACATGTATGTACAGGGCCCATGAATTTAACGAGTGGATGCGAGAGCTAAAATCACGTATAAAAATGAAATAAAATTTGATACATCGATTGTGTATGAAACCAGCGAGTGTGGATGGAGGGCACGTGTGCATTTGTGTTGTTGGTTACTACATGTGAAATGTTTAGAAATTGAACTCATACAAAAAACTTTGTACTAAAATATAGGATATCTGGTCGTTTTCTATATACCCATTGTTCCTACGCGGCTCTATCTCTATGTACGTATAAAATCTGACTCCTTTTTTTGTATTTACTCAACTTTTTCGTGAATGGTATAGCGGCATCAATTTTATCTCCAGTACATTAACGGTTGTATGAAGAATATTCATACATGTATGTACACGGCTGAGCCAAAAATTGAAAATGAAGGGCGCTGAACGTCATTGAAAGTCATAAGAGTGCTTTACTTTGAATATACTGGGGCTAAAATGACAGGTGAAATTTTTTAATACTAAGTATGGTTGTTTCTCTGAATATGGGGCTGTAACCCTCACTGTCCCTGCATAGCCCCATCCCCCTGTATGTAAAAATCTTACTCCTTGATGTGCAAGTGTGGAGCTATGAATTGAAAATAACGGCTCTGAACTGCATAGTAATTCAAGGGGGCCTAAATTTTGATTATGCGTGGGCTAAAACCATATATAAAAGAAATTTATACTAAAATATAGATGTCAAGTCGTTTTTTTAAATATGGGGTTGTAATCCCCACTGTCTCTCTATCAGTATGAGTTTAAAATAATGGGTCTGAACAACATACTAATTCAAGGGGGCGATTATGCTTGGGCTAAAACCGTATATAAAGAATTTATACTAAAATATAGATATCAAGTCATTTCTTAAATATGGGGCTGTAACCCCACTCTCTTTATATCTCTGTCCCTGTGTATGTATAAAATCTGACCCTTTATGCATTTACTTGACTTCACTGCCAGGCTTCCAACTAAATTAGTCTGACTCTGCTCATCATGTATCCCCAATTTCAGTTTATCACTTTATTGTTTGTTTGTTCTTACTTTGGAGTTCTCTCGACTCATTTCCAATAGATATTTTCAGTATGATTTAGCATGATCTCGCCAGTTGCGTAAAGTTAGGGCTTTAGCTTTAAATACCGCCAATATTAATTTTAAGAGAGTCTGGATATGGAGCAACTATGATATTCACATACTATGTAAAGAACAAACCAACTGCTAATCAGAAGAAACAATATGGTACCAATAATAAACCAATTCACTCCTCACGGTGTAGAGCAACCTAATTTCCTTCTTCAGGAATACTTTTTTTATCGATAAAAACTCATAATGAATCGCAATGCAAATAAGGTTATGTAAATAAGAAAACTTAACCTTACCGGTCACTAACACTAACCTAGGCCATAAATCCAACTAGCATTATAAAACAATAAATAAACATTTTACTTATAAAATGTAAGTAAAATACTAAATAAGTAATAAAGCTAATATTTAAAATATCATGTTTCATCAGATCATTGTTGTTTTCAAATGTTTATTTTGAATAAGTTAACACATTACCGTGAATTTTACCATTTTTTATTTCTCTCTATTAATTGCAATGGTTACATACTTTTTCCTTTTTTTTCCTTTCACTGAACAAAAGCCTTGTGCCTTTGTGGAGCATTTGGTGTAAGGATTTCTTGAAGGAAAATGTGACAAAAAAGAAAATGTTGTACTTGAATCCATGATTTTTGGTGAATAAATTTTCCTTTCCGTCACATTGTCTCATGAGAAATCCTTGCATTAAATGTAGCCGTAGTATTTGTAAGCAGGAAAAACGGTTGTTTGAAGAATTTTATTTTGGTATGTTAAAATTTGAAAAAAATGTTTTACACGAACCTACCATCACATAATAGAATGGCATTTATTTCAAGAATGTCATTTTTGCTTCCTTTTTGATCTCATATCTTAGCAAATTGTGAGTTATTCAGTAGTGACGTGTCCTGCATGTTTATAGCTTGTAGTAAATTTGACTAATGTCTTCTATTGACCAGATAAGTATGGAGGCAAAAAGTGTTGCTGCTCGGCTAAATAGTTCTGGATTTTTGCGAACTCAGGGCCTTATTGGAGGAAAATGGATAGATGCATATGATGGGAAAACTATAGAGGTCTGCCGAAACCCAAACCTTTCATTCATATCCCCTTTTATTCTGTGGATGTTATTGTGGGCCTTAAATGTGGTTGTTCTCTTATTTGGAGTTATATTATGTTCTTGTGCCTTGAATTTTGTCATTTAAAGGTCAAAAAGATCTCACTTCAACGACCTAGTTAGTTTTTTTTTGGAACATGGGTAATTTAGGTAGAGATAAGGGGAATACCAAGATAAGACCCATTCTTTTATATGGGTTTTTGGTTTTTGCTGCAGCTGTTGAGTTTTCTTTTCTAGACTTGAATCATTTTTTTAAGTTTTCATACCAATCTAGCTGTTGAGTTCCTATGATCATTACTCATGCTCCTTATGAACATTTTTAATTTTTTTGGCTTTACTTAGTTTGTCTTGCTTTCTATTCTTTTCTTTTTTGTTTCTTCTATGTTTGGATCTTCATGCAAAAACTTTTTATATTGCTTGGCAGGTCCTTAACCCCGCAACTGGTGAAGTTATAGCAAATGTATCATGCATGGGTGGCAGGGAGACTAATGATGCAATTGTTTCCGCCCAGAACACGTTCAATTGTATGATTCCTTTGGATTCAATATTTCTATTACTTTTTTTATGGTAAAGGTTTATGCGTTGTTTTCTTAGGATTAGTGGCGTCTCTGCTATTCTTTAATCCCTTGGCTGATGAACTTTTATTCTTTCTTGACTTGAAACCTTGAAGAATTCTAGTAGTTAGTCACTTGGTCTATATAATTGGCATCACCTCGCCTTTTGGTTGATCAGAATTCAGATATTTAACACCGTGTTTGTGCCAACTGGGCCATAACCACATCTGATGAAGTCATATTCTGACTTGGTAATCAAGCATTTGATATTTGCATAGTAGCCTCATTTCCTATCTGTTTTTGTTTTTGATTCACTGAAGATCGAGATATATGGGTAGAATGTTTGCTATCCTGGAATAATAAATGATAAAAGCACAAAGAAAAGTGCAACTAATTATGATTCAATAACTACTACAACAAGGCAAAATAAGTTCAACTTGATAAGTTGCATTATTAGTGAGAATGTTGAAAGTGACCCATTGCATATGGCTAGAATGATCAAATGTCAGTTAATCAAGCTTGCCACGTTAGTTTTATATTTACACTCATGTGCATAAGAAAGGTCATGTATTTGCTAATGCTGATGATATTTGTAGCTTGGAGCAAACTTACTGCCGCTGAAAGGAGCAAATGCCTACGGAAATGGTACTTGATATAAGATCTTACTATAACTTGTACCGCTACTTGCATGTTTTAGTGAACACTTTATTACCCATTGCTGAATGAGTAATATTGAGACGACCTGAGTCATTGATGGGACAATGAAACTGCCTCTTGTTTTGTTTTGAGGATTATTAAAGAAAGGAATGTGCTTTCCGTTATTGAAAAATATATCGTATGAGTATGCCAACACTCTTCACTTTAAAGAATATCGTGTTGTAGCTATTTACAATTGTTTATCTTTTATTTAACTGTAAATATCGCCAGTCACCACTGCGGTGAATCGTACAAGAAAGTGATGACTAATGAGCTTATATGTCCCTGTATTTCCTCTGATACTTCTGGAATCCTTCATCAGTGTGTTGCATCAATTTTTTTTCAGCTAAGATTTATGGTACTTATCTTTTCAAGGTATGACTTAATAATTGCTCACAAAGAAGAGCTTGGACAGCTTATAACCTTGGAGCAAGGAAAACCTCTAAAAGAAGCCATTGGCGAGGTACTAGATTTACATGCATACATATAATTTTAGGTGTCATTGTCTGAGATACATTTTTCATGATGTATTTTGCTACGTATTAGCATGTCGTGCATGGCAGGTTACCTATGGTGCTAGTTTCATTGAGTTCTTTGCAGAGGAGGCGAAACGTGTTTATGGTGATATAATTCCTGCTACACTTCCTGATCGCCGTATCTTTGTTCTAAAGCAGGTTAGATAATAGCTATTTATCTCCGCTTGCAATGCTGATTTGATGCCGCATACTATGCTGCATGACAGCATCTCTCTCTGTTCACACAGGCGTAGGCTAGATTCTTAAAGATTTTTAAAGACAAAATATCATTCCGATTTGTTGAAGGATTTCTTTTTGCAGCCTGTGGGTGTTGTCGGTGCAATTACTCCCTGGAATTTTCCCTTGGCAATGATCACTCGAAAGGTAGCCGATTTCGTTATTTCTATTTTCATTTACGATAAATTGATGTGTGTTCATCTTTTTGTGGTGTTTGGTGTCAACTTCTTATTTAGTGCATGAAACTTCTTTTCAATGAGTTGTTCTTTTTCACCTTTATCATAGGTGGGGCCTGCTCTTGCTAGTGGTTGCACTGTTGTTGTAAAACCTTCTGAGCTTACACCCTTGACTGCTCTAGCAGCTGCTGAGCTCGCTCTTCAGGCGGGAATACCTCCGGTAACCATTCTTCTTAAAAGCTAATTTTTTCTTTTACTTATCTCTGTTGCTTGTAAATAGAGGAGAGTGCCTCTTGATCATTATCAACTTATTACTCTTTTCTCTAGTGTTTGATTTCTTCCTTTTCTAATATGCTTAAACTAAGGGTGCTGTAAATGTCGTCATGGGACATGCCTCAGATATTGGAGATGCTTTGCTTGCAAGTCCGCAGGTTTTAGACTTCCTTTTTATTATTTTCCTGTCGTCGCATGTTATCATGATGCATTCTTTGTGTATGGATATCTGTATGTGTAAGTGACAAATAATTGGAGTCACTTGTGACTTATCCTGTCTAGAACTTGTAGGTAAGAAAAATCACCTTTACTGGTTCAACAGCCGTTGGAAAGAAGTTGATGGCTGGTGCAGCACAGACTGTTAAAAAGGTATGCAGAAAGAATCAAGTGATTTTACTACTATACCTTGGAGGCATTAACCTTTATGTCATGTATTTAGATGTTTATCTTGTCTTTTTTAGGTGTCTCTGGAACTTGGTGGCAATGCACCTTGCATAATATTCGACGATGCGGACCTGGATGTTGCAATAAAAGGAACTGTAAGTCAGACAAGATCTTTAAACTATTCTGATTATAGTGGTATTTTTCTTCAGTTTGTGGTTAAAAGTCTCATAAGTATTGCCTGTTATTGCAGAGAATGAGAGAATCTAGCAGTGCCTACATAATCGTTGTATTAAGGTTCTTGGCACCAAGTGCCAGTGTTTTGAAGTGGTTGGGCCTTTTCTGTTTCTCTTCCTTGTGGGAAAATATTGTTGTCCACTATATGTCAATCCCTGTTTCTCACCAGTCCCATCACTAGAACGAGTAGCCAAAGCACGAATTGATGTAAGAAATGGAACAAAAATGTGATAAATCCTTGAACAGTATAATTGTTGAGAATCAAATGGGAAAATTACTTAGAAGCTATTTTAAAAACCGAAACCATAGATTTGAAGCAAATTGCTTGCAATTGTTGGGCTGCCAACTTAATGGCCAATTAGTGCACCTCGTTGAAAGCATTTCTGATTTAAGAATGTCCATATCTGGGAAGAAGTTTAGGTTGAGAGATTATCGCCTGTTTTATTTAGTTCTTGCAGAAATAGATTTTTGCGAGGAATTGGTTTTCGTTCCTTTCGTAGTTCCGAGACGTAGTCTGCTCTCTACCCTTGAAAATGTGCTTGACGGTTTACTTTTATCTTCAACATATGATCTTCACCCTGATATATTTCCTTCTTCAGAGTCATCTTTACCTGGTTTCACTGCTTTATGTTTTCTGAACATGCTTCTTCATTGTCTATTTGATTTTGTTCTATGGGCACAATGTACAGTGTGATACAACCTTGATTTTTGCTGCATTTTGGTTCTATTCTTTATATTTAATCTGTTTTTGCAGTTGGCTACGAAGTTCCGTAACAGTGGACAAACATGTGTATGTGCTAACAGAGTTATCGTTCAAGAAGGTATGCAGAGATGTACAATTCAGCGATATTTTCAATTAATACCCATGTGCAAATATACGCAACAGATTATTCCCATTATAATTCTATCGCAATGAGACGGCGTTAATCAGAACTAGGATGTGATGCATTCAAGGAGTGTGAAACACTAATCAAAGTACTGTAAAGATTCAGTATTCATGCTCAATAAGATATTGCATTTGATATAATATTTGGTGAAACTATGTCCGAGTAGTTGAACCCATATGTTGGAAATATTCTGGTGTCCAGTGGAGTTATCTTTTCGAAGGCTATATGCATATAACCATTTGTGTTTCATTGAGAATGTAGACTTGAGACTTCCGACATAAATTTGAATGGGAGAATCGTTTCTTGCCATAATCTCAGTCCAATGCGCTTTATCTCCTTTCTTCTAGCCTCCATGTATCTCTCTTTTATGACTCTGGTCAATCTCCTTAAAGATACTGTGCCACATATTTATTGGTTTTCAAAAGGTTCATTTCAGCATAATATTCCTTTGTACCCCTCTTATCTTCTTCTCAGACCTTTCCAATAGCAGTTCAAAATTGAAGTTTTACTTCGAGTGATCTTTGATAAAATGGACATTCATGCAGGTATTTATGATAAATTTACGGTTGCCTTTTCAAATGAGTTAGAGAAAATGCAAGTTGGAGATGGCTTTCATGAAGGTGTTTCTCAGGTAACATCCCTTGTCCCATACATCATATATATTTTTATGGTAGAGTTTCGCGGTTACTATCAACTCCTTGTTTTGTCGCAATATGTGGGATTTAATGATGTGAAAAGGAGGAAAAATAGTGTGTCATTCCGGTGCTTAGTCTGGTTTGTGCTTGAAATTGCAGGATTGTGTTTACTATGGTTTGATCCACCTTAAGTATGGTCTGTGTTCAGAATCTTTTGGTGTGGAACCTGGACATGAGACAGTTTAAACTAGTTATCTATTTTTTAGAAGATCGCAAACAAGCCCCAAAGGATATGCTTTAAATGACGTTGTGCAACATGATAAGTGTGTTTATAAGCATGTGTTTAAACTATACAGTAGTTCTCAAAGTAAAAGTAAAAATTAAGGTGTCTTTAAGTTCGAATTTCCAATGCGGATCATCTCGAGGGCTGCTTAAATTTCTTGCCATTCTATTTGGTGTGGGGATCTTGGGACACAGCAAGCCCAGAGTTACTCTTGACTTTTGTTAAGAGGGTTTGGGTGGTGGCTGTCATTTTTGTTGGATGAAGTCAGGAACTTTGAAACTTTGTATGTAAGTAACTTTGACTTTTTCTGTTCCGGAGCAATTGTTCTCCTTTGTGTAAATCCATTCAACTCATTTTGAACGAGGTCTTTGACAATGTTACCTTCTAACTCTGAACATACAGTGAATCACAGTGATCTACAA
Organism: Embelia ribes; assembly: GCA_001753735.1. Lineage (NCBI taxonomy): Eukaryota > Viridiplantae > Streptophyta > Magnoliopsida > Ericales > Primulaceae > Embelia > Embelia ribes. The sequence goes on along the minus strand of MKEJ01053199.1, from coordinate 5,590 downwards.
TTTGGATCCCACAAGCATTTTATCTTTTTAAAACCTTGTTCTCCAAGCTTATCTAACGAGAGTTTATGTCAATTTTGCTCAAGGTTGTTATCCTGTCATGCCTTTAACCAGAAGAATTGTGTTATTTCCATGCCAATTTTGGGGAAATTTTCCCTGCCAAGACTGTAGAACTAGTTATTTTGGAAATGTAATTAGAAATGATCGTTTCTTCCTTGCAGGGCCCACTAATTAATGAAGCTGCTGTACAGAAGGTTTGATTTTGATACCATAGCTACCTTCAAGCAAAATTCTTGTGACGCTGCGAATGTTGTTTATGTATTGTAATATTTCATACATTTTTACCTGCTTCGACATGTCTTGTAGGTTGAGTCATTTCTGCAAGATGCTAAGTCAAAGGTATGTTTGTACCTATAAGATAACTGCTGGTAACAAACTTTGCGTTGGAGATAACTCTCAATTTATTATCTTATTAATTTTTATTTTTCCATTTCGGCTGGTCGTTAAACTGTGGTTAAATTGTTACTAAAAATTGAAGCTTCTTTCGCTGGAAGCATCTAGCTAATTTTTTCCTTTCGGTTGATCGTAAAACTATGTGGTTACACTATTAATAAAATCAAAAAGCTTCCGTCATTGCATTTGCATATATTTGACTTAAGCTTTGTTGCTTTGGTCGATGAAATGGGTCAATTGAGGTGGTTTGCTTTTCTAGACGTAAATGTGAGAGGGAGACATGACTTGGGATTTGTTTTGTGTGTGTTTTTTACCTTTTCTTTTGTTTGTATGACATGTCGGCTGGAATTTTACAAAATCAATATCTAGATGCAAGAATGGTATTGGAAATTCTTTTTTGTAACTATGATAATGGGTACGTTTGATGAATTATTTTCTTTGTTTTTCAAATTTTGCTTGTTGTGGCAAGTTCTTTTCGCCGGCACTGTATAGTTCGCTACTTATTTCTACTTGCCTTTTGGTTAACTTGAAGTTTTTGTTACACAACGATGCCTCTCTCATCTTAAATTTCTGGTCTTGAAGGGGGCAAAAGTACTACTTGGAGGAAAGAGACATAGCCTGGGAATGACTTTTTATGAGCCTACAATACTTACTGATGTTAAAAGCGAGATGCTTATATCTAGGTAAAACACTTGAAGTGGAATGATTGTTTTGCATGAAGATTAACTTGGGATTAATTAAAAGATTTGGATCTATAAAAATAAGTTGATGCTTTCAGCACATTTTTTCAATGCAATTGGGGTGATGGAACAAATAAGGGTTTTTTTTTCTTTTTCTTTTTTCTGCTTGCTATACCCTGAAATCTTGAATTAGAGCCTGTAGTGCTTGGTGAAAGTCTACAGGGCCAATGCATCTTCAAGTGGGTATTTCCAGGATTCGAATCCATGACCACCGAGTCGCTACAGGACAACCATACAGATGCTCCAAGGCCACCCCTAAAAAAAACAACTATTATTTGCATTGGTTAAACATGGTATTAATATTTTTTTTTACTTCAGGGAGGAAGTGTTTGGACCTGTTGCACCCCTTCTCCGGTTTAAAACGGAGGAAGAAGCCATTCATATTGCCAATGACACAAATGCAGGTTTGTGTTGGAAAACATTGCTGTATTCCTTGTTGCCTTATGCATCTTTTGGTCGTGCTTATATGGATCCTTGTACGATCTTTAGTTGTCAAGAACAAAGGCAAGAGAAAAAAAAATCTAGTTAAAATGAAATATAAGAAGTCTAGTTCGAGGTGGTTCCAAAAAAATAAAAATAAAAAATATTCATCAGGAAAAGCTTCTGTAAATGTAGTTGTTTTACTGTACTTTTGATTTACCACTTTTCCAGGTCTAGCCGCGTACCTGTTCACATCTAATATGCAACGTTCTTGGCGTGTTGCTGAGGCTTTGGAGTATGGAATAGTCGGTGTTAATGAAGGGCTAGTTTCGACAGAGGTTGGATAATGATAATTACATTGGTCTACTATGGACACCTGGAAGGGGAGCTTGTGAGTCTTACAGCTCGCTGCTTGTTTGTTTTCTATGCAGGTAGCTCCATTTGGAGGTTTTAAACAATCTGGTCTTGGACGAGAAGGTTCCAAATATGGCATGGACGAGTATTTGGAAGTAAGTGTTCACAGACGGAAAAATGAATATAGAAAAAATTTAAATAGTGTAACCTAATATGTTATGAAATGAACCCTTCTTTGGTAAGAATTGTACATTGGAAAATCATTGTATTTCACCTAATTGTTACAAAATAAGGATGACTTTTTTTTTCTCTGGTCTTTTGGTCTTCTGAAATTTAAGACTAAGATGTCAAACTTTTTTGGGTTCAGATTTCCCAACTTAATTGTTTCAAGCCTTCCTTTGGCTCATTGTTTCTTTCTTCATTTACCTCTTCTACATTGGTCAGTGAGTCTGTGGGCATGATTTACTTATGCATGTTTTTTTGGATTTTGAGCCCTTGCACTTCACTTTGGTGTCTGCGTATCAATTTTATTGTATTGCTACATTTTGTTGCCATTGGCTTAGGCACTTAGTTTTTCCGGTTTGCAGGTCAAATATGTGTGTTTGGGAAATATGACCAGCAACTGATGTTATGAGGTTGGTTTCTCTATTGTTTGCTTGCTTTTCCCTTTTCTATTGTTTGCTAGCGTTAACATTAACAAGTTTTCAGAAGATGACATAATTGTTCCCTTGAATTATGGAATTGAAATATGTGTTATTCTATTTGAAGTTGAAATTTTTTTTCACATGTTTTCTGCAGTTCATTTGGGGATAAAGTTCTGCAAGAGTAAGCCATTCCAATCATGATGTAGTATTTGTACTTTTGAGGTACATAAATAATCATCAATTTTCACTTCATGTATGCATCGAGTCCTAAATGATTTTGTCTTCTAAGCTTCTTTCTGTTTTTGCGTTTCACTTGTCATTTCATTTTATAATAAAAGGTTCATTGAACTAATTCTGGAACATTTATTTACCCGTGGCGAATCGAATATTGGCAACTAGCTATTGGTAATAGACTTTTGAATAGACATAGTTTATTGATATGAAAAGCTCAAGAAGAGTAAACTGGTTTTTTTTAGCATCTGTAGTGATTGGCAACATTGCCCAAAAGAGTTGCTCTTTTTATTTATCTTCTTTGCAATGAAATGGAAAGGGATAAAACTATTTTAAAAAAGGATGAAAAGACCTGCACCGAGTTGGAATCAGATTCTGCTGCCAATCGGTTAAACCGGGTTGTCCTCCCAGTTGACTCGGCTTTTGAACTCGAGATAAATGTGCTTAAAACGTTTATTATTCCATGGATGGTGTTGTGACATATTTTTGCTTTATTTCATAGTGCCGGAAAAAAAAACATAAAAAACTCCCCCACATATGTTCGCTCATTTGGTGATAGTTGCCTTGCTCATTTTTGTTATTGTCCCGTTAAATGGGATTATTTGAAAATCGAAATACATGGTGCTAATTAGATGATTAGGCTAAATTACAGCTGCTTGTGTTTGAACATGCAGCTGGTTAGTAGCATAAATAACCTGTCTGTACATAATCAGTTGCCTTAAACGTTCGCCATTGAGATCTAATTACCATTGCATGGGTATGTTGCTCATCGTTGCGTGAAATATTATTATTATGTTTTTATTTTTTTTTGCACGAAATGCATGTGAGATTTGATCTAGCCATACCATAATATCAGAGTTTTCAGTTCTACTTTAGAAAGTCCAGTACTATATTTTCCACAAAATAATATGATTGTCAACATTTTCGTCTAAAAATGAAAGCGAGACCTTAGCAATACTTTGTAAATTCTTAGCGTGAATTACATAATAGTCCCCGTAGTTTGAAGAAGATCTATTTTATCCCCATACATTCAATTTGAAACACAGGTAGACTCCAAATTTTAAGAAGGTGACGACGATATTGGACTTAAATTTTAAGAAAAGTGACATTTTTAGCTCACGTGCAGCTTTTTTCTTTTTTTTTTTTAAATCTAATATTAATTTAGAGACTATAAAAATATAAATAATACTGTAATAAAAAAACTAATGTACCCCCTGAACGATTTAGAAACCAAAAATGGTGATCAATTGTACCATATATTTCAAAATTTAGGAATGCCTCGTCTGCATGCATCACTGCACTTCCACTTAACACCATGTTTGTCGTAATAATTAATATTGCAATTAAAATGGATAGACCGAATAGAAGTTTGGTTCAAACTATGGAATCATTCTTGTTTTTAGGCCCAAAATTCTCATTCGAGAAACTTGGACGGGGAAATAGAGAAGTCTGTAAAGAAAATATTCTACTTCTACTTGTAGGTGAAGATGAAAAGTTGGGCCCCATTTCAAAGGGAGAAGTAGAAGAATATATTCAGTGATCGAAGAGAATAAATTCTAAAGAATAGATAGAAAGATGCTTGAAACTTAAGCGAACTTGGCATTAAATTTAAGCCAACTATATAACTACCTTTGAAAAGTCATTAGGATCCTACATTTGTTTATTATATATATATATATACACATAATATTAGTATGAGCTAAAGGTTAAACATCAGCTTTAGCGTGACAAAGTAATATTATATATATTCTAATTCTAAAGGTTCTATTCTTGTTAAAGCTGTGTATTGGCGCTTTGTATGAAATTATGTACTAATAAGGATGATTTTGTACTGAATTCTTGCTCTGATTACGATACAAAAATCCTTCTCTTCCGAAATTGATACTGAAAATTCTTTTTGAAGAAGTTTACTTGCTGAGGTAACTTAGAAAAATAATAAATAAATCATCTTTATCACTTTCTATGATAATAATATTATTCAAAATGTTGCTAAAATATTTAATTTATTGTAAAACATAAACTGTATTTGTAATTACGTATTTTTTAATATAGTTTTCTAGTTTTCTAAAAATCATATATCATTTATTCGATTATCCTTAAAGTTTTTGTTTCTCATTTTCCTTATATTTTTTAATCACATTTCTCGTTCTTTGTACTGTTTCTGTCTCGAATTTAAAACTATGTACTAAATGTATTGGTTTGAAGTGAAATATTGCAACTACAATTATGTTAAGTGGTATAATTATAATACTCTCATTATTCTGTTCAAAACTTGGTAGAATCTGGAATGAAGCAGCAAAAATTAATTCTTCTGTATTTCCTTAGGAAATGGAAATAATATCTACCTTCTTTTGTAAAACAATAATAATATATGTACAAAAGATTATATACAAAAAGTGCTTAATTAAATGAGTGGATTAATCTTTGCTTTAAAATTTGAATCAACGTCCATAATCTTGTTGTATAACATTATGTAAACTTTCGTATATAATCACGTGCACGTGAATTAATTTTAATTTGTAAAAATCTGCTCCCAAATATGACACTCCAATGATGAGAGTATGTTGTTGTTCTTTTTGAACTACTCTTCTTGCTAATTTGTACTTAGATATGCCAAAGTAATTCCACGTGGCATGATGCTATTGGTTTCCATGCTAAAGGTGGGACATATCCACTTTGTAAGGTGGGATGCTTTCCATGATATATAAAAGTATAAAATTACATTAAAAAAAAAATTATACTGAAAATTTA